>JAQGCH010003689.1:0-10161 GCA_034699485.1 Nanhermannia elegantula | reverse complement strand
TGAAGAAATATCTGTACTTTTATAAACTTAATTTTGTAAACGTATATATGCATTATTGTACTGTAGATACGCATTATTGTACTGTAGATACGCATTATTGTACTGTAGATACGCATTATTGTACTGTAGATACTTTCAGATAACTAAAAGGTTAATTCATTCAATAGTTGACTTAAAAGTTTTGCAACTTTTGTCTTATTTCTGTTTGAATAGAGTTCTTAAACAAATATTATTATACTTACAGTAAGTTATCTTTCACTTGGTTTACATTTTACAATAAATTATAAATATTTGAAAAAACTGGACAAATAATAGATCAAAGAGTTGTTTGAAATGCCTTGTGATAAACATTTTAGTAAAAGCACTGCATATTTCATGTTATGAAATTAGAAAAGTGGATGCATTGCCATTATTAAAAAATTATAACACAATTTATCAAATTCTCGTTAATGGAAATAATTCAAGTGTTAAGTATTCGTTATTATAATTGTTTCCAAATGACAAAAATTAAACGAAAGTCATTTTTTTTATTAACTTAAATAAAATATTTCTATAGTTAATAAACATTCAAAAGAGCAAATTTTGTACAAGCAGTGTATTTACAAATTATCGTCAATTAATTGATAAAATTTAGACATTTAATAGATACATATCTTAGTTGACTGTCCGAAAACATCCTATTGTCAAAGCTTTTACTTATATACCAAAAACCTAATCTACTTTTCATAATATTTTAATGAGAATTTGATAAATTGCGTTATAATTATTTAAATGCATGTAATTTATTAAATGAAAAAAGTAATGTTTTTAGTTTTGCAGAAATAATAAATTTTTGAATCCTTATTCTGAATGAAATATCTATAAAGTTCTATATATTAGTCTAAATTGATATAAAAAAGAAGTACAAACACAATACCGCTTCGCAATGAATTGGATGTGTTGCGAATAACAAACTCGATAATAATGTCATTTCAATGTTAAACTTGAGTTCATTTCTTGTAAGATAAGCCATCAGTAGGACAACAATCGTATGTAATAAAGTGTTAATGAGATGAAATCCGAAGGTTTTTGTGCTGTAGAGCATATTTAACCTATAGTTTGGGAAATAAAAAGCGTTTAGATTAATAACTCACTAATAAATTAAAGTTTTATTCTTTAGATATGTATTACACTAAATGTAAATTTTATATCTTTAAGTGTTTGTGTCATTTATCTTAAGTTATTATTAGTAAAACTTTATTTGCTTTGCAGGATAAGTAGTATTCACTCAAATCATTAATATATAAAAAGTTAATGCTATACATCATACGAAACAATCGTAATGAGTAGTATTTATATAAGAACAATAAGTATCACACTATTCCATCATATATGAGATAATGAACTTTAAAATACATTGATAAGTATGAAGTGTAAAATGTAAAAACTGGCACTTTTTCGTGTCAGATAACTTTTACTGAAAAGAATAACTTTGCAAATACAGTACACACATATTGCAAATTACAAAGTCAAAGCCATTCTCAAAGGTGCGTTTTGCACGCAACCATTCCTGACTATATCGAACCGATTCTTTCTGTTCATGAAGAAAAAGATTAGCTCTAAATTTCCGTTTTCTCCTATCAAATCATGTAATTGTAATATTACAGATGAAATAGATGTCAAATTTGATTTTCTACTTTGTAGCAAATTCTATGCATTTTTAATTAAAAATTATTCGATTATTCCATACTTTGCTGCATAAAAAGGTATTAACACAAAGGTTTAAATAGTTATTACCAGAAAAATAAAATTTTTTATGTAAACTTTTGAGGAAAGTATTTGTTTTTTTGGTGAATAAAATAACTTTCATTTAAGAAAAATTATTTTAAATGAACTCAAAATGTCTAAAATGAAACAATCATATTAAATATTTAACTCGAACGCTAACTTGAAAATGAAATTATAGGAATCTATATTTTATTTATTGCGTAAGTGAGTTATATAACATTGCGTAACACTATATCAAAATTAAATAAAGTCATTTGATATAATATTGTTTGGAAGTGCACTTCTAGCGAATGTTCAAATAGTATTGTAGATTATATAACACAGATATAACACAAGTAAAAAATAATATGTTTGCAAATTCTTTGAATCATTTAATTTCAGTTCTTTTAATAAAAATAGAAAAATTGATTTATTCTTTTAGAAAATTGTAAAATGTTCTGCATTTTAAAACAGCAAATATGTCAGTGACTGAGAAATATCAAGAAATATGTCTAATAACTAAAGTTTTTTATAGTAACTTAAATTTAAAATCGATGCACTTTTTCCAATATTTTTCAATATGTTAATAAAATATTTCTATTTTTTAAAATATTCTGAAATATTTATTATTTCAATGCTTGACATATAAATAATTTCTAATAATGCATTCAGTCATTCATTTTTTTAATAGCAATTATTTCCATATTAGGTCACTATTTACTGCATATATATTTAATATCATAAGTGTATTATTTTATTTGCATTTGAGTCGAATTAAATTTTTTTATTTCCATTTATAGAGTGATAAAAAACTCAACTGATTTGAAAGCGCATAAAATTAAATATAAAATAGACTTGAATTTCAAGTCACGTTAAATTTTATTTAGATGTTTGTGTAATAGTTGGCTCATTGATGAGAATGACTTAATGGCGTTAATGTCGATACCAGTGAAAGAAAGATTATTCAAACCGAACGTGTTTTGTGCAGCGAATGCACGTATTATCAGTTTTTAGTACCAAAACCCTCAACATTTTGGCCCACAATCGACTTCAACTCATCAAACTTTTATGATGACATTCACATAACTTTATTGTTGATATTAATAGTGCGTACATTAGAGTCAAAGCTCTCCTAATTCTATTAGTTTATGCATTTATTATAATATATTTCATTTTGTGCCAAAATTTTTGTCATTTATTCGCATGAAATTAATAGTAAAATCCAATTAAATACGAACACATTCTTATGCAATATTATATGCTTTTCTACATTTAATAACATTATGATAAGCATTGCAACTAATGCTCAGATCGATATTGAGATTCTGTGTTCATGTTCTTCAGTCTGTGCCCTGTCTTTATCAAACATTGAGAGGAATTTTTTATTTGGGGATTTTTTTTATTGCTAAACAAATGACTCTCTTTTCGATTTGACTGCATAATAGTCATAAGACTGTAAAAACACATAGTTTTGTCAGAGTTTTGCTATATATAAAATTGATTAAACATCACTATTGGATATTCAAAATCTGTTTTCAACTCTACTAACATAGAATTGAACAGAATATACAGAATATACAGAATTTATGATCAGATCAATAATAATAACGCTTTTTTGCTATCAAAGAATTCTATCAAGTATTCGAACATTATTTCGCATATCTCATGCATTCTTCTGAGGTAACTGTTTATTATTGATTTGGAGTACAAGAGAAAAATAAAATAAATGTGCGCTGAAATTAACAGGATGTGAAACTACCATAATATCCGACCCAAACACTCGCTGCACTCGAGTCGACAATCTCTTCTAGAAAATTATACTAAAGTTATCGCAATCGTAAGATTATATAGATTTTTGAGACAAAGTAAACCTAAAGCTTAACTGCTTTGAACACAAATAATACTGTATTAATAAGCTTTAGAAACAGATATGTCTCAATCGATTGAAGTTTAGTTCACTCTGAATAATATAAGTTATTATACATAGTAGTAGTTGTAGTTATACTGTATGTATAGATATTTGATTATTGACCATATCTTACAAAGAGCTGAAAAGAGTCAGAACATAAGTTACTTCTAAACAGCATTTTTAAAATCTTTTATTCTTATATTAAAATAAATTTGATGCTGAAAATTAAATTAAGCTCAAGTATAAATCGAAAATCAATTTACGCAATGATTTACTGCCAATGAATAGAAGCATTTTTTTAAAGCAAATGATTTTAATGATAACATTAAATTTTGAGTTCAATTTATTTGAAAAAAGTAGGTTTCTGTGTATTTTTGAGAAGTTTTAATCAATTTCCAGAGGATTCTCAGTGATATTCTTGAGCTCAAATATTTTCTTATGATTAATCTTCAATTTATCGGATGAATTGTCAGCAGATATGGCAATACTTTAAATATATCAGATTCTCTTTGACTATAACTGGAAGCAATGTTGACCTCAAAACTACTTGTATAACCATAAGTCTGATATTGATTGAATAGAGCAATGTTTTATGAACTGAAAGACTATTTTATTAGTGACATCCATAGAAATGCATACAATATTAAAATAAGTGAATTTAGTGAATTTGCGTTTCACTATAAATAGGTTAATAAATAAAAGAGTGTTTATATGATCACAACTGGTCTGCATATAAGGCCTGAGATCTTGACTCTCACATCACATCCTTTGTAAAGAGCCCTTTATAGCATTCATTTTTTAAACATGTGCCAAAGCAAGTATTGACCCATTCTCGAAGACCATAACAAACAATGGCCACTTGCTATAAGCCAGAGAATGCATTTGAAGAGAAATGGCCTCAGGAAGTGAGTGGCACTGCTTTTCCAAATGCTTCCATTCTCGCAATAACTATGCTGTTGCTAAATATGTGCATCACTGCTAATAGAGGCTACTTTTTCTGGCCTATGATTTTCGCTACATTCAGACCAAATGTTGCATTAGGCGAAAACACAAGTTTGAATTAGACTACACTCTATATATGTTTATTGTTACTTAGTTTTTGTCCAAATGCCAGCTGTTCAACAAAAACCTTTTCAACTAACAGTAAGTTAACATTTATATAAAAAATATTGCGACGAATTATAGATTAAATATATATAATTGTCTCAAACATAAGAATAAACTCACTGGCTGTGTCACAGAATATATAGAATATTCTTACAATATTTGATAACTATCACAACTAATGGCTTTTCCCCAAACTTGAGATCTTTTGATATATAAACTTAATTTTTCAAAGAATAGAAACTACTTTTTTTCAATATCAGTAAATGTCAAAAATCAAAATTAATGATTAAGTGAAAGGTGAAGAAGTAATATATTTATATAAAAGTTTAGCTTAAGTGAAATAGTTGTGCAAATTTAAATAATTTTTCACACGATTCTGCATTAGTTTTATCTCATTATACTGTCATTAAAATAAAGAATATCACAATTTTTTATCATAAATATAAGACTTATTTGTATTTCTATCTCGAATGTGCAATGAATACTCAAATTGATTGTGCTGTACAGTAGTGTACTGTACAGTCTTGGGCATAGGAGCTTCCAATTGAACCTATGCTATAAACCTATGCCTAAAACAATTTTCATGACACTTTTGGTAATTTAAGTTCTAAACACATCAACAGTAGACTTTTAATATTAGGCATTAATATTAATTACCGGTATATTTAATATAATTATATTTTTATCGATATTAAAATTACTGAAATTACAGTCAATAGGATCTAATACTTATTTAAAAACGCTTTTAATTATTTAATATAACAAAACAAAATATGCCTTTATTAGTGATTTAAGTTCTCAAAATTTTTTTCCCAAATTTCAATTAAACTTTTTAGATATCAAAGTCTTATCCACATTACGCATAAGTAGAATTGCAAGCTCTTATTCCCACAGCTTTACAGAATAATAAAAAGTTATAGAATGTATATAACAGTAAAGTGTATTAAAAGTAAAGACTTTTGGGACTCTAAGTTTTACTTTTATTGGATTGATATTGAGATATCTGACTCTTGCCTCTATAGCTATTGTCCTAAATGTGATTTAATCCGTAGCAAAATATTCTTTACGCATCAATTCACTGCTATTTTGATAGAAGTCACTCTAGAATCAGAGTCTCATAATTTAAATAAATTTTATTCATAACTTTAAGCACTAGTTTCGAGATATTATTGAGTTTAGTATTGAAAAAATTATAATAATTATAACAAAACGAAAAGTATTCAGAAAAAGCTGTGATTAAAACGTTGAGAACTATTGGATTTTCTGAAATCAACTCATTTGTGAAATTAAAGTTCCGATCGATAGAAAGAAAAAACTTCAGACAATAGTATAAAAACTTAATAAACTAAAGTAAACCTATAGTTATCAAAATTTAAAATTATAGTGATTGAAGACAAGAGTTAATGAAGAAAGAGAGCAGTATAACAAGTCCTCACTTGAGGAATCATTAATAAGAAACTTGGGGTTAAGTGAGAGCGAAATATACAGCATGAAGACAGAGGGGAACCCCTTATAAAGAATTTTGGTTGCTTCAGTTTTTTGCTTATTCTTTGCACGGCTGATGAATTCGAATAAATACTGGCAGGACTTGTACTCCTAGTGTAGGTCTAAGTATAACGTGATTCGATTTTCGATGCGTCTACTTCTTGTGCACAACCAAACTATGGTATGAGATGGATATATGGCAAGACAACACCATATACACCATGAAATTATAAGTATATCACGTATAGCCTAATCATATTTAACTTAATCTTAACGGAACTGTTTGTGTTTTATCGCATGAAATCGAGTTTTTTATCAATCTTTACATTCAAATCGGCGATACGTGAAAACGTATTACGTATTATACAAACCCTTATAGTTTTATGTTTACCATTACTTTTTCTCTTACTATTCATTTTTTAAGTCGTATATCTTTTTCATGCACTTTGCATTAGAAAAGTCACCATTTAAAGTGTATCCATGTTTTCCATTAGTATTACAATTGTATATTTTCTCCTTCTTCTACATTATTTTTCCCTTCAATGCATAGAAATATTCAAGAAATTTAAGAAAACTTTCACAATTTGAGGAAATACAAGAGTGAAATGAGAATTAAATGAAATGGAAGTTTGTCATTAGTTTTTTCATTCAAATTTCACATGCAATTTGCTATAAGCATGCTTAAAAATTTATGAGCCATCAAAACTTAAATAATCCTCTGAGAAGTTTACTAAAAATTTAGCTATTATTCTAAGATGAGCTTTGATTACAAGATCTATTCAAAAAAGGCATATAATATAAATGCATATAACATGCATTTTAATGATTACGCCTTTTATGCGAAATTCTTTATGTAGTTTAGCATAGAATTAAGTAATAAGTATTAAGAGACACCTCATTTAATATTTATAACTAAATAAAGTCTTACTTGTAGTGCACACAAACATAAGCTATTCTTTAATACATTGACTAATGTTCTACTTTTGTAATCATATAATATAAGCTCAAAAGAATTTTATAATTAATAGCTCTTTCAGTGATTCTCTGATAATCTCTTCAAATCTCTTTAATATAATTTAATCTCTAAACTCATATTTATTATTAATGTTAATTATAATCTACTGTGTGCTCTATGTTTATAGACTAACAGTTATCACATCTGAATAGCACTGCTATAGCAATATCTGTTTGCTTAAGCTTTGAGAACACAAGACTCTGATTTAATGACTTAGTTTATTAACCCAAATGGCTTTATATAACTCTATTATACTGTATGTATTGCATAAGATGTAGTCAATTGTGGGCGACAACTGAATCTAAATTTATGCCTCAATATTAAGCTTTATTTCCTTTTATATCTAGATTTACACTTAAGTGATGGACAATCATGTCATCAAATTTTATTTCTCCTTATTTTTTGAAAGTTGTTTTCTAAACTTAATCCTTTAGGAAAATATGTAAACATTTGTTTTAAATATCTTACTCTTTGAGATTTTTTTATTTAGTTTACCAGTTTTCTTATGTAAGTCAATACCAGTTATACAAAGTTTTAAATGATTGTAAGTGTTATATAATATTATCTTTATTTTGAACTTTTTGCTGTGCTTTTGAACTCATATAAAATTAATATTACTAATGACTTATGGCACGCATTGTCTGATATTTAGTCTGAACTTTCGACTATGAAAATAAAATAATGGCTTAAACCAACTGAATTTGTTAGCATTAATCATATTACTAATGAATTTTTGTGAATAACCTTTAACAAGACAACTAAAATCAATAAAAGCAAATTTTTATGCAGAGCCAAATTTTAATGAGGAAAGTAATCTCATTTTCTTGCAGTTAATATAAATTTTATCTTTAATATTCTTCACTAATCTTTAATTAATTAAAGTATAGGTTACTTTATTTTAAGGGAGCATCAAAATTCGCCCAACTCAATCCAACTGATCCCTCTTTATATGACCCTAAAGGTTAAATTACTTCAAACTCTGATTTCAAGTTTTTTATAAACTAAAATTTATTTGCAAAAAGTTTTCAAATTTGAATTAATTTTATAAATTTTGAGTAAACAATGATAAACCATTATTTTTATATTTTGTCAATTGTTTAAAATATGAACAGAAAAGCACAGAAGACTTAATAAATTCTTTATCAAATGTAAATCGTGGCCCAAAAAGGAGAAATTATGCACAAAATGACGAGAAATTAAAAAATCTTTGGCTTAGACTAGAATATAATGCTTTAAAACCATTTTCTAGCTTTGAATTTTTATACAAAACAGCTTATTGTTTAATAATATATCTAATAATAATATATATTTCATTAAATTTTTGCATCAGTTTCGTTATTAAATTATTGGTTTCCATTCAAATATTTTTTGGTTATTTTTAAATAATTAAAATTATTGTTGTTTCAAATGTAAAATGGGGTAAAGATTGCTAAACAGTTGTTAAAACTGAAAATTTGATGCGCCTGTACGGATATTTAACTGTGATTTAGATACTTATTGAATGATATGAAATACATTACTAATTATCAGTTTATTAATCAAGTCAGTCATTAAGTAATGAAATGATCAATAGAAATGAAACACATTAATGAGTTACTTACGTATTTCATATGCGGGTACTACTGAAGAGAGTCAGTTAAATAAAAGCCAGAGTGGAACAAATTAGGGACTTTTGGGATTTGCAATTATGAGAATTCTTTTTAAAAATGAACGACTAGTGAAAAACTAAAATACATTTAGTTTGAGATTTTTAAATATCAAAAGTTTTTCCAAATTTTTTATTATTGTATTTTTTAATTTGTAAATTTATAAAATATTTCTACAACTTTGGTATTTTTTATTAAATTTTAAATATCAAAGAAGAATTATTTTAATATATTTGGTTTGAAAACAAAATCATTATAATCTATTTTTATTTAACATATTGAATGCATAGAACTTTAATTTATATCCACTTTTAAGCACTTGATTCAAGTTTTATATATAAAGATTAATATTAAATTGATAATTGTTTTTATTCAATTAATATATCAAAATATTTATATTATCCATAGTTAAATATTTAATAATGAGATAAACAGCTTTTGAAGACATAGCGCTATTACAGGAGTTATAACATTGCATAACACTTACATTTAAATATTTGCATATGAAACTCATATTGAAGGTGCAAAAGAGGCTGATAAAAACTTTAAAGCTTTGATTAATTCAAATGTCTTTTTTATGTAGCATTTTTCATGAATAAAAACTCTATTATTATTAGCATTTACAATATGAATAACTTGTGTATCTTCCACAATTTTAATATAAACACGAATAATAGGAGACTGTAATCATTGTTAAAATAACATTCGTATTATACATATTCGTATTATACATATTCTTATTAATATGTATAATAAATTCTTAAACTCATCTCTAGTGACAATTTATGACATATGTTATGCCATTTTATTTTACTCTTCTTTAGCTCGGATTATAAAAGTTGAAAAGTCGCTGCACTAAAAAAATTGTCGATTCAAATCTTTTTGCATAATAATGACATTATATCATAAATTATATTCATTTTGGCCATAAATCCTTTTCATAGCGTTCATATATGTTTAGCTATTTTTGAGCACTGCTTTCCACAAACTTTTCTAAACATCATATTTGTTCATCAAGAAAAAGAATTTAATATTAATGTCAATCCAAAGATAATGAGGAACAAACACGAGAAGATAAGAGACAAAGAATGAGATAAGTTTTGATATAAATCTAGTTTTGTAGAAAAAATGGGAGAAATATACCTAAAAAGTTGTCGTAATTTGATATATGTATTTAGTGTCTCTATCTCGTTAAAACTCGGCTATAATAACATTGATTAGAGTAATAAGGTTTCAATACCAATACATACGAA
>JAQGCH010003688.1:0-10161 GCA_034699485.1 Nanhermannia elegantula | reverse complement strand
TTTATTTCTACTTTTCAGATAACAAAATATCAAAAAGATTAGCAGTTTTATCAAAATTTTCTAAGTCTTATAAAAATGAATAATAAGTTGAATTGCACACCTTTTTTCCCGTATCTGTACCACATGAGGTTGTATTAAAAGATTTGACAGAAACAATAAACAGTTGATGGAATGCTAGTTAACAAGTATAAGAGAGCCCATTATCAAACTAACTCCTGAACATGGGTTTTACAAAATTGACTTATACTCTACATCTAAATGAATCCTTTGTTATGGAATATATTTAATAGACATTTCAATCCACCCGTAAATACATTTCTTGCATACTAATTCTTTGTTTCCCAACAGTTGTCTTTGTTATCCGAGTTAATTCATTCATTCAATTTTCTTATTAATTATAATAATTTCAATTTAAAATAAATGTTTAAAATGAAAAATTTTCAAAAATTCATAAACTTTTTAAAGAATAAATGGAGGTAAGCCTTAAGATGTTAATTTCAAATATAAATTTCGCATTTATTCAATTTTTATTACAGAATATTCTAATTTTTTAAATGTTACTTTATAGATGGCTGGATATTACACAAAATGTAACGTTATTTAAATTTTGATAAAAATTTAAAATTCAAAATGATTTCTTAAAGTTGAGTGAGTCTTATCCAGCCATCTATAAAGAAATTTTTAAAAAAGTTTAGAATATTCTTAAATAAAAAACTTAAAAATCTCTCACATTCTCAAACATAATAAATAGCAGAATTTATTTATGCGCACGCGTTTGAAAGCAGTCTAAAAGCCGTATAACTACATTGTTATAAAATTTCTCAATTTTTAAAGAAAGTTATACATGAGTTTATAAAATTACATAATACAGAACAATTTTTTTTTATAAAAGGAATGTCAGAGACAGACTTCAAACTTGGAAAAGTGTTTACTTATAAGTATTGAATGCTGTTTTCAGCGTATACCAAATTTTGCCGAATACGTTGCAATGACGCCCAATGTAAAAAATTAATTTTTACGCGGGCGAAGATCCACACCTAACACGCCTAAAACTTACGCTGAATTTTGAGAGAATCAGTACAAGACTCAACAATAAGTGCCCCACTCGACAGATTAGCCGAAATTCATTTAGCGTAGAAGTAAATTATGTTGAATAAGTCTACATACTGTATATTTTTATGGTTCAAATGTTGAAATATTACTGGAATATTAATTCAAATTTAACTATTAAATAAATTAATATTTTGATTCATAAAATTCTTAGTTTTTTAGATATTTGACTAAAATTTTTATATTAAAATTTGGCTTTTGTGGCGAATGTGTAAATACTAAGTTAGGGTTAGGTAACAATAATTTTTGCGCCAAAGCTTAATCGAAATAAGTAAGAATAAACGCCAGACTCAATAATACCATAACACATTCGCCACAGAAACCTAAAAAATCTCAAAAACTATTAATTTTATGCAAAAACATCTTTCATATTCAAATTATCGAAATAATTTGCATATAAATTAAGTGTAATTTAAGTCAAATCAGACTTTAGGAGCAAGAAAAATAAAAAAGTTTTGTTTACGATATATTGACGCCATAACAATCCAGTGGCGAAGCCAGAAAATTTTGAATGTTTTGCACAAACATAAGAAAGCATTTGATAATTTTAAAACTTTTTAACGCTTTGTATTTGTTGATTGAATTGTAGCGTGTTTTACAGTTTTTAGAAACATACAAACCTTTATTGGAATAATTTCATGAAATTGAAGCCCAAAAAATACAATACTTATAAGCTTTTATGAAATTAATTAGCTTTTAATTTTAGTTGGAGGTGCCTGTACCCCTCGGCTCCCATACTGACTTTGCCACTGTACCAGTACAGTATATGTTGGGAAATATTTTTATTTTTATCGGATATTGATGAAAAAAATTAAAATTACATAATGTTAACTTATATTGTATTTGTAACATACAAATAACATAGATTTTATTAAAACTACACTTTTAAGTTAATTTGGGATTATAATTAATGTATGAATTTTTTGCGTCGAAAAAAATCTCGCTTTACGCCAAATATGATTTTCACAATAAGTAAACACATTTTTACTTACAAGTAATAGTAGGCAACTGTAAAATTCTTGATTTGAATGAAAATTTTTTTACAAACTATGTTTAACATCCTTATTGAGAATTTGATATTTAATTTTGCTCAATAGTGGTTTTCATAACATTACGATCCTCCAAAGTTAGACATTCCCATAGACTTATAATATAAAAAATTCCGTTTTTTATAAAAGTATTTAATGGAAAAGTTTTGTTTTAGAGGCACATTAATGTATATGCTTTTCGAGTCGAGCAATTTGATGCCATACATAACCAGATTCGACTGCTAGAACCCGAAAATTCTGTATAACAATGGATATAATTGTGTACTTTAGACATAAACGGATACCTGCCATGTTTGGGTGCGAATGTGAATGTGTTAAGAATGCATATGTTAAATGCTTTTACTTATTTTAAATTTGTTTAAATTATAATTTTTTTATTGAGAATTGATATTTGTAAAAAATGACATATTCTATATTAAAAAATTGTCTAATAAGACTTGATTCTCTGGCTCCCGCTTAACTCTCGGGTGTAAGACGCTCGAGCATACGCCCTTCTTGTCACCGAGTATCAAACGCTCGAACTTTGAACAAAACTGCTTGTAATGTACCACTTCATATAAGTAAAAAGGTTCAATTTTTTCATTATTATAAATACAATTTAATAAAAATTGATTTATTGGTGCGTTAATTGATTGTTTTATTATTCTAAAAGCTTATATACGAATAAACTAATTGATGCTAAAAAATAAAACTCAAATCACTTGTAAATTAGCATATGAGTCTGCTTTTTATCACTATAACTTATGCAATATCAAAGGGTTTAAAACCTTGTCATATATAAGTTTGTATAAGCTACGAGTCTTCTCATATATCTATCAATACAGATATTTTATATATTTAACTCTTTTATAAATTCATCATTTAATCAAATAAATAAATCAAATGTAAATTTTTTTAATCAACTTTTAAAAAATCAAAACTTTTTTATTCAAACTAATTTAATTAAATCACAGATTCTAACTGAGAATTCAAATATCTATTTAGAACTAAATGAAAGTTTGTTTCTGTGCTTTTAGAATAATTGTGAACTAGATTTTTGAGAAAAATTTAATTATCACTCAACAAATCAAAGATTCAAACAACAATCCAAGGGTTATAAATAAAATTCTTGATTATTACAATACTAGCTCATTGTCTTATTGTTCTACTCTTATAATCCTAAAAACTATACATTCCATTGCAGTGATAGAATCATGTTCTTCGCCAAGATATAAAAGTAGCGTAACCAACAATCGATAAAAATGATAAAAAATTGATATATTTTGTTCTAATTTGAATCAAATGTAATTCTCAAATATTAATCAACGTAAAAATATTTGTGCTAAAGTGCGAGAATTGATTTCAAATTTCTTTAAATCCAAAGTCTGTAAACTTACTAAAGTTAAATCCAAGTCTATTCGAGAATAGGTGTCATCAAAAATTCCTCAAATTTTGACGCGAGGCGTCATTTCAAATAAGAAAATTAAGTGAAAATAATTAGATTCTGGCAAAGCTATAAAAGCTGACAATGATTGCAGAATAAGAAGAATTTAAATAATTTTTTTCATAAATCTTATGCGGAATGGGTTACGCCACTGATAACATCCACCAGAACGTAATCTGATAATAGTTTTTTTACTGTTTCTGTCGCTCACTCAAGTTTTAGCATCTCTGAAATTTTTTCTATCCCTCTCTCGACATCTATATCAGAAGGTATTTACATGTTTAGTGGCTTTTTTATGCGTCGCACTCGATAAGTATTAGTTTTAATAGTTGTGTTGTGTCGAAACCACTGTCATATTATTCTTACTTTTCTGTCAATTTCAGTCAAACTTTTCTGGAATTTTGTTTTGCATTTTAATGGTAATTCATTTTTACTCTTATTTTTTAAATATTATAGTTTTTACAAAAATTGAGCTTTCATTTTAACAATTATTAATACAAATATGTTTATGATGATTGAAAATTTTGTGTAATTTTATGCAATTAATTGTTTGCATTGCATAGATATTGAGCTGAGATAAAAATATCTGATTTTAAAATAATTCTAAACTTATTCATCCTTTAAGAAGTAATATAATATTTTAAAAATTAGTTTTAGTTTTATTTTTCGTATCCAATTAGATAATAGAAATTTAAAAACTACTTTTCTCTATTTTCACACTTGATTGCTAAAACATTTCGCTGATTTTAGCTTTAAAATGAAACATAACTTTGCTCTATAGCATAACAAACAGAAACAGTATAAGATCATTAAATAAAAATATTTTCTTTCCACTATTGCTTATGAAAAATTATTTTGAGTTAAAAATAAATGAATGACTTTTGTACAGAAATATTTGACATTTGCATCCAATCAAATAATCAAATATATTTTAAATATAGATATGATGCTATCAAATCAAGCTTGCATATAATTTATCTTTAGCTTAATCTAATCCAGAGTTCAATTTGATCTCTATTCACTCGAAAATTATTTTAATGACACATTTAAAGAACCTATAATATCTTTTTTGATTGTTAGGCTAACATCCTTAGTCTTGTTCAATATTTCAAATAAATATTTTGTTTTATATTGCATTAAAACAATTAATTTTTATATGTAAAACGACTAAACCTGCACAAAATAAATGAAAGAGAAATAGTTTGCTTCGTCTTAATCATTAATTTGTATGAAATTTTATAAATACTTCTTATCAGCTCTTATTTAAATTAGTGATTAAGTATTATTAATAATAAGTTGAACCATATTTTTCAGACCTATAATCATTAAATAATGGCTACAATGAGTGCAGAAAGACCTGGATTCTGGAGAGCGCCGCGAAACTATCATCCGAAACCACGACCTCAATCATGTGTATGGTCTCCGACATCTCACTCATCATACGAAACAAATTCATTGCCTAGAAATCAAAAAGTTAGTCAATAACCTATTTGTTCACCAAATATCGCAGTTTTGTTAATTTCTGATAATCCATATGCTATTGACTGACATTTAAGCACAGACTTAACAGCAATGGCTAAATAAAAAGAGATTATTGTTGTCAATTAGGTTTCTCTACAACAGAGCTAAGATTTACTATTCTTAGTTCAAATTTTTACTTATTTGCTTCGCTGAATATTTGCATTTACTGTATATAATTTCTGGCATTACTTTCAATTTTCTGTAATCAATTTTTTACAACATTCCATTGCAAAACCAAAATCAAGTACTCTTATGACTATCTTTAAGCACAAGTACTTTAAGCATTTGAATTAATGCCATTACGCTTTTATAATTTACTTTAAAAAAGCTTTTTTTGACAACTTATTTGAATGATTTAATACTTATTCTCACTAAAAAGGATCAGATTTCAGTCAAATATCAATTTTTCTAATTAGAGTTTTTTCCTTAATTATTTTTTACTTATAGGTCAGTTTCTATCTCCCTGACGAACAGGTTAGAACTTTTTTTTGATAATTCAATTTTTGCTTTCTTCAGATTTTTGAAAACTCAAATTATATCTCAAATGAATTTCCTATAAACTTAAGCTAAACTAAAAGAGTAAGAGTTTATTGTGTTTTGCTTTCGATTTATTTATAATTGTTATGTTTATGTTGTTGTCACTTATTTGTGTTATTCTGCTTACATCGCAAAAAAGGTCAAATTAAAACTTTAAGACTAGATCTTAAGAATATGAAAAAATTAAATAAGAAATTGGGAACACTTTTCAAGAATTGTTTATAAGAAATATATATTTTATTGGCAACAAATCAATACTTTTGAAAATAGTTCTTAGCCATAGATTTGTTCTTTCTTCTAATCTGTTTAAGTTCGGAAAGTTTTGAGGTTTGCTTTAGTTTTCAATTTCTTAAAAGAATTTTTTACTTTAAAAAATTTAAAAGTTCTGAAAGAGTGAAATTATTTGAGTTGAGCACAAAATTTTGCTGAATTGCAAACGTTAACAGTTGACTTACTTTAAAAATAAGAAATACTTTACAAACTCTGGTTATGCTCATTGTTATGTTGGTAATAAAAAAATAATAGAAGAACACTTAATAGTGAAGTTGGTCATAAATTTTATTTTACAGTCTAATTGTATAGAAATATTAGGTAAATTCAAACTTCACAGATATAAAACCTACTCATTTATCTATAGTATTAAATAGAATTTTTCTAAAAATTATGATTTAAAGGAAAAATGAGTCAATAATTGTAAGTTGAGAACACATCTTTTCTATTAAACCTCTAAAATTATTACTAAGCTCACTAATAGATAGTCATCAGACGGTTATTTTTATTTCTAAAAAGAGTTAAAACTATAATAAATTTTTTTGTTTAGTTAAACTGTTTATTTATGCAAAATATTCCGATGAGATAAACAGAATAAACTGGGTGTTAGACTGTATTCATGCTATCTGTTAACAACTGTTTCTATTTATAATCAGTACAATCCTTGACAAATACCAGTGCTCCTCACCATCATATCTCCATCTCATTCCTGATCCTTTAGGACTCTCTAATCCTTTAACTTATAGATTAATGGGATTCAAATTTTAATTGTGTGCATATTTTAGGAATTTTCTCTATTTATTTATTCTTTAAATAAACAAAATTCATATAAATTATAATCATGTCTAATGTCATATACACAACATTATATCGTGACGGACATTGTGTTCCGTGGGGGTTTAAGTTAGTCGGAGGCGCGGATGTCAATAATACTCGGCTTTATGTTCAAAAAGTAAGTTTTTTCGCTGTTTTACAACTTATTCTTTGTTCGTGTTATCAATAAGAAGGAGATTTACTTTCGTCTGTTTTATTTTTTATCCATTCAAATATTTTCTATAGTTACGTATCATTTCAATTGTTTATCCCACTAAAACTTTTTAATATAATAAAGTCTTAATTATATACATTCTTTAGTATAGTGTCTTCCATAAGTTTAAATTAAAGCAAGTCTTTTGCATAAAAAACTAGAATCACTTAGAATTCTATATAACAGTAATAATTAATAATTAAATTCTCTGTCGAATATCCATATCATGCGAATACACAATATGAGTGCTGCGACCCATCAATTATGCTTTCTTCTAATATTTTAATTCACTCATTTAATTGACATTTTAATTAATTTTTATGAATTTTATTTATGCCTAACAAATAGCTTTAATTCTAATTGGCATCAAAGTTGAAACGCGCGCTCACAAGAATGAAAGTCTCTCTAGTCTTCAGGGATTTATATAATATCTTAAGAGGCTTAATATTTTTGTTATTTCATTTGTCGTAGAAATTCTTTTGAGAGAATAACTGACTATGATATGTATGAAAACAAGTTAATAACTTGTGTTTTTAGTTGACACCTTTCAAAACTAATCATTCTTAAAATGTTTGAGGCATTTCGAAAACTGTCAAGTCTTTCAATTTTTTCAATTGATTTCAGATGCAAACCCAGACAAGTTCTACCGTATATTAACTAAAAGAATCTGTAAATGTCTTCTGAGAAACTTTCTCAGCAAAACATTCTATTATTTAATTGATATATGAACTTTTCTGAATTGACATTCAAAGCAAATAATTATATTTTTATATATTTGTTTTAAAAGTTGAAAATTGAAGAATTTTTCAATTCTTTGTATAATCTCAGGTCCACTATCAGAATATAGCAAATATTTTTGATTTAAGTTGAATGCGAGCCCTCTCGTCAATATTTAAGAAGTATTAATGGTTCTAATATTCATATTTTGGTCTCCTCGTGAAGTTTCCTTAACGGTCATATATTATTTAATAAGTCTGTAAAATAAAATAATAATATTTATAACAATTAATAAATAAACTGTTATTCTTCAATAACATCTTTTGAAAGGAAAAAAGTTGCAAACAATGTCTAAGTGAAGCTTTTTTAAACACTGCTCGATTGACTTTTAGAGCATTGTGATTCTGGCGACCCTCCGAACGATCAGAACCTTGTTCTACTCTTGATTACATATATTTGTATCCAGCAAATTCTTGGCACAATAGTTTTGAATTATTTATTGCAACTTATTTTTTATTTGTTCTATTATTACATAGACCTGTTACACATTTTGATAACAATACCAACTTTCATTCAAAAATTCCTTCGAGAAGGGGTTGCTTTAAATATTGCTTATTTTAGAATAGTTTACAAATGGAGTTATAAATAAGGTTATAAATATTAATTATATAAACTCACTCAACGATTCTGAACTAATTGTTTTAATAAAATCATAATTAATACTTTTATGAGGAAAGAACCAAACTTTACTTCTAAAGTTATTTTGGTTTTTCACACAACTTAATAGGCTAAAAGTTTAACATGGGACTCCAGAAATATTATAATTAATTATGTTAGTAATCATTTTTCCTTAAGTCATGAACAGGTCATTACGAATATAAATTATGTTTTTAACACTAAAAGTTTAGATAAACATAAATGATAATTATTAAGATAATCTAAAATTACAACTGTATATTCAAATTCTTTGAAACTTTAGAATTACGATCTTTATAATGATAAGGTTGATTCTATATTCTGAGCAAAACACCCTACACTTTATCATTAAGTTGTGAATTTGACTAAAATTCAGATAAACGTTTAGCGTTTTCTTCAGATAACTCCGTAATGAGAGGAGATCTCACCTCAGCCCATGTTAAACCGTGAGATTTTTACAGGCGGAACCTGTGTCGGGTGGGCCATAGGGATGTTTAAAAAACACTGAATATGTGGCCAACATATAGCAGAAGAAATGGCACCCTTTGATCGAAGCCATAGCGAGTGGCTCTCACCCTAGAATTCAGATAAACGCTTAAATAAAAACTTAAAAATAGTTATAATATTATGATAAAAAATGAGTTTAATTATTATATTTTTACACAGTATTTATTATTAAAAAGCTGTTTAACTTTTATATTGTGTCAAGTTTTATATCTATAGTTTATTATTGTATTGAAGAAAATAGAAGCAAAAATAAACTAAACCTAAATTTTCAATTGGCAAATATTCCTCATTCATTCGCACAAAAACAATGATCAACGATAAAGAAATCAAATTCAATGCCGAATCTATTTTTACAGAAATGCGTTTTTGCAATTGAATAATTCGCAAAACATATCAGTTTACACAGAGATTTCCCTTAATAACAATCTAAAAAATATTTTAAGAAACATTAAGAGCTTTTCGCGTAAGATATATTTCATTAATATATGAGTTACATATAAGTTATGAAGTGATTGGTGCAAAACTTATATCCATTTCTTGTTATAAGTTTTCTAGAGTCAAAAGATATGCAATAATTTTTAGAAAGTTTTTCTCTTTATTTTAATCAATTTCTATCACAAGAATATGCTTCCAATTTAGGATTTGTTAGTATTGATTCTCAATGACATATAATTATGTCTTAAACATTAAATTTTATTCAATTTTTGTCAGTTTCAATAAATGTGTTTGATCTTAAAATTCTGAGAACTAATAATTATTATTTACATTACACTTATTTTTATCCGTTTTCACGCATGCCTTATATTTTAAAAAGGTTTTAGAATTTAATTTTTAGATGCATTCACACCCTGAATGTCAGTTCCAATTTAAAAGGCGATGATAAGCACTTTTAATGTTATTTTTAGTGTAATGTAAGTTCACTAAAGTGTAACTTTTCAATAGTCGGTGCTCTTTCTTAATAATATGAGTTTCATGGGTTTCTTCCACTTTGAATTCTTAAGTCCTATAATTTATCCCATGAAACACTCTTTAAAACCTGTCAAACATTTAAGAACTTTATTACATTTAATAGAATTTATTGCATAATTGATTATTAGGTTTTTTCACAAATAAATATTGATTCTTAAAGTTTTTATGAAAACTACTTTTAAAAAGATTCAATTGATTATTGAGGATAATTCGTGTTATCACTGAGATGTCTCATACAAAATGTCTTATTAACAAAATTGTTAGACTTGTCTGTTAGTGTCAGCAAATTTCTTAACCTATCATCTATCATGTATATTGATGAGGGAATGTCTGTC
>JAQGCH010003687.1:0-10162 GCA_034699485.1 Nanhermannia elegantula | reverse complement strand
CTGTCCTAAACCTGTTTATCTTTCCCTAAATATCTGATCAGAGAAAACTCCAAAGCAAAAACTTTGTTAAACTCAATAATTTCAAATATATTAGCTTATTATTAGTATTATCATAGTTTCAATTGAATACTTTTGTTCTGTAATTAAGATTTATTTATCAGATTTTTAAAAAATTTCATTTCAATTTAATTATTTGTTAATTAAGTTAACAATAAGAACATTATAACTAATTAATACGGAACTTAATAGGATTTTTGTTGTTATTTTGAAATTAATCACATTAAAAATTAGTTCGATTATGTAATAACAATATTTGTATTAAAATTAAATCAATTTTTAAATTTTTATCTAATTAAACTGATAAATAAATAATGTTTGAATTGATACTAATTAAAAGCAGAGTTTTTATTTTAGGTAAAAAGGGTTAAATATGCTTTTCAAGGATATCAAAACAGGTTTAGGACAGATGTTTTTAGGCGAGTTATCTTTAGGAGAGTTAATATTAGGAGAGTTATCATTAGGCGAGTTATTTTTAGGCGAATTATTTTTAGGCGAGTCAAAGTGCAGCCAAAGCGATAGCATTATTTAAGAGTTAAAAGTTAGTTAAAGTCTAAAATCTGTAAATAAATTTTAAACTAATACTAAACCCTTATAATCCTAAACTGACACCCATAGATGACTAACCCTTTCCTAAACCATATAAAGATCATGAATTTCCTACTTCGGTTGCGAGATTTTGCGTGACCCCTTCTTGGACACCGCAGAAATACCTAGGGTTGGCGAGGGTGTTATTGCCCCCAAAAAAATTTCAACATTTAAGTTCATGTCTATAACAATCTTTATACTAGATTTTTCCAGTCTGAACATCGATAAAAAAATTGTGCATTGGCAATGCCCAATACCTTGCTCTCTTTATAATGCAACAATTTTTAAAATAAATAAAATCTATTAATAAATCAAATGGGATTAGAGGTAATCCACTCTATCCTTGGTTTTCGGGTAAAACCCCCTCAGCCAATCAGAGAAGTCGTAACAACCAAAATGTTAGAATATTTAATGCTTACGAATTTAAGTGAAAACTGCTAATTGGCTGAGGGGCGTTACCCGAAAACCTAAGATAGAGTGGATTACCTCTAGTAGGGATATATTTTTATTCGATTAGCATGCATTTAGTAATTAGTTTTTATTTTAAGCAAATTGTGCACAATTCATATAAAGATTAAACAGCAGATTTCAGATTTAAATATCCCATTTTAAACCTTCACTATAAGATTATTAAAAATTATCCTCCAAACCCCAAACAGTCATTGAAAATGCTCTTTTTTAGAATAAATTGTTTTTCACACAATTATTTGAGTTTTATTTGATTTACATGAATAAAAAGAAAAAGGCAAAGAAAAATTAATTGAATAGTTCACGTAATTTTGAGATATCATATCACAAATCACTTTACCGGATAGAGGTTTACAAACTGGGGGCCATGGAAGTTGCAGAAGGGGCCACGGATACATTGATCAGTTCAGATTAAAGGGGGCTTTTAAGAATAATAAACATGAGTAAGAATTATTTCATTGTTTATCTAATGTTATAATATTTTGTATGTTAAAAATGATTTAAGACATCATTTTTCTAGAGTAAATCCAAAAATTAAACAGATATATAATAGAAAACGATCACATACTTCTCATTAAATAAAATTGAAAATTTCGAATTAATTTAATACCACACTGTATGCGTTCACTCTTTTGGTCGAAAAGCGGTGAGCGGTGCTCATGTTTACTCTCAGGATAAATTATCAGCGCTAGTTTTTTTCGAGGCCTCGAGCTTAATAGAACTTTAATAATAATATTTCATTAGTTGAAAGGTTTTTAACACGGTTGTCTATTTTAAGCAATTATGCGATAAGATTTGTGATACTATTTCATTTTTGTATAAATGTAAAATTTTTGCATACTATTATTTTTAAAATATGCTATTCTGCATTTCTAAAATTAAGAATTGAGTACCGAGACTTAACACTCCACTGAGCTCCAAAAGCTCAAGCAATGTGCTTAACCCTTTATCTGATTTGTTGATTTGAATATGGGGCCACGGAAAATTTAGCTTCGAAAAGGGGGCCATAGAGTGAAAAAGTTTAAAAACCTATGGAATAGAGGATTAATTGTTAATTAGAATTTGGGACTCTTAGGAACAAAGTGAAAATTCGCAGGGGTATTATTAATTAGAACAATAAAACGGGAAGGAACACAGTACGAAATCGGAGTGGGGGGGGGGGGGTTATTCCTTAAGTAGAATTATATGGGAAGTCAAGTGTGTATTAGATTTCTTATTTTAAAAAATCATTATTCAATCTAGTTCATCTATATAATTGAAAAATTTATTACACTTTTGTTTAACTTAATTGATACCTTTGATAATATATCAAAATATACAGAGAAACATTATACTAATAAGATAGTTACTGTTTTTCTGTGGCTTTCTTAACAGGGCATCACTATATTAAAGTTCAAACAATTTTTATTTTTGTATAGAAGAAAACTTTTTAAAAAATTTATAAAATTTTGTTCAAAACCTAAAACCTGGACTTCTGGCAACTGAATTTCGTACTAATCCTAATGTAGTGCTTCTACTGTTCACATCGGGTTATAATTATAATAAAGTGTTTGTTATTTATTTTTAGAGAATTGTTTAATATTGATTTATAAAAAGCCAAATAATTAAAAAATTTCAAACTTAAACCTAAAGAATACATTATTATTTGACTATTTTTAGGATAAGGAATATTGTAATTTCCTATAGAATAGAAATTGTAATCAATTTTACGAAATTATGCATTAAAAGTGAAATCAACTATAAGTTAACATAATTGACAAATATATGTAAACAAAAAAGTCGAAGGGTATCACAATCTCATCGGTTTTTTGAGACAATTTTTAAAAAAATAGAGAAATATTTAAAACAAATATAAAATATTTAATCATATGTGAAATATTGACTAAGCCTCCAAATATTGATTTATAAACTAAAAGAGTCCTAATTGTGTGATTCATTTACAATATAAGTTTCAGACAGGTATCAGTTACTGATAAAATATTGATTTATGTAAAAAAACAATTCTCTATTGTTTATTACAATATATAAGTCCTACAAAACATATTCTAATAAATATTACATTGATACCCCAATAAACTCTTCAGCTTTTTTACATCTGACATATGCAATGAGCGTCCGACATACAAAACGGGAACAGTTCAAACCACCGATTCCCACCGTGGTACATAACCTACTTGTGACGGACGGTAGGACTAGGCAAAGCTGCTAGGTCCAAAGGGCCGAGCTTTCATACATTGTAACCTAAGCAGAGTACACTAACCTGAATGTACAGGTATAAATGTGTTTGTAAAATAATTGCAATTATGGGTTTGCATTGAAGTATTTATTAAAATAAAAATTATTATTAACATTGTAGTTTTTAAATAATTAAATCAGAGATTTTCATAAAAGTAAGTGGGAAAGTTTGTTATAAGGGCATTAAAACAGGGAATCGGTGGTTTGGACTGCAGCCATACAAAACAGGAATAAAACTTTTCTAAAAATATGGAATTATAAGACAGCCTATATATTGCAGTGCATTTGATTTGATGATGAAACATGCTCAACTTTATTAACATTTATTAAATTTTTTTGTCTTAATGTTAAGCTGAATAAACATTACTTTGTAATCGCATATTGAAAGTAATTAAACAATTGAGAAACAGGAACAATAAATGAACTGCATTTGCAAAAAATTTACTATAAAAGCATGAGATAATAAATAACTTTTCTCATTAGAATATCTAAAAATTTCAAAAATGAATAAGTTAACAATTTTCACAGCTTTTGCATTAACTTTAATTGTTATGCTTATGTTAGTCGAAAATACTGAAGCTGGAGCAGAATCATCAGGTATTACTACGTATATTATAAAACCTAAACATATATCAGATTATTCTGTTTTATTAATAATAATATTTCAAGTTGTAAATTACATTCTCGTGTAATACTTTGTTAACTTAAATCAATTTAACTTTAAAGTATTGGAGTTTAGGACTATATTTACTGATCAAGATTTGATTTATAGAGAACTATCATCTCAACTGACAAAGTAATGTAAATGAGAGTGAATTACAACTATTTTGCACATCGAATAAATCTATTTTTTATAAGTTTAAACATTTGCTCAAATTTATCTGGTTATAGGTAAAACTGGTGAAGCAAAAGGCGGCAAATCTGGTGGAAAACATAGAAGCAGAAGTGGTGGCAAACGTGGAGGTAGTGGTGGAGAAAGTGCGAAAGCTGCAGGAGCATCAGGTGCTGCAGCAAATAGTTCTTAGTGATGACAATTGAAATCAATTTTTGATCAAATACAATAGAATTATTATATTTTGAAGAAACAGAAATGTAAAACCTTTAAATTCAATAAAAGTAAACAAAGCATTAAATTTAATTTTGAAAACTTTGTCTTTTTCTCATTTGAGACAAGTCTCTCACTTGTCAGACCTTATAAAGCAACAGATATTACAGCAACAATTTTAACACTAAATACATTTTACTATAGATTTAAACTTTTTTATTCTCTTTGTTAACTTCAAGTGAACTTAATTTTTTGAATTTTTGAAAATAAGAATCTTATTTTCATAACAGCCAACTCAATATAGTTTCCTGAAATTTTTTTGAAGTAAACTCAAGATTTAAATCAGGAAAAAAGTTCTCATAACCAATAGAAGCTCCCGTTCCAAAAACATCGAGTACTAAACGATTGATACTATTCAAGCGATTCTCAGTCACTCTTTGAATAAATCTCATATACGATTGTCTTAAACTCTTTGGGCTGAGAATTGTGGCATAGAATAGTTGAGCCGTAGATAAAGAATACACAATAATTATTACGACATCCGAGTATTTGATGTAACCTTTCCTGTTCGCCATACAGTACAGAGATTCGATACATTTCCATAATAAATACATAGATATTGTAGAGTTTGGTGATATTAACATCACTGGACCTGCGATAAGGCCTATAATGTAAAGAGAATTTAGTTTTTTATATATGTAAAACTCCCAAATACATTAGGAAAACACTGTAATTATTATTGCATTCTTGTTAATAAATTATAATACATTAAGTCTTAATCAACAATAAAAAACTTCTCATTTTTTAATGTTTTGGATCAGTAAATAATAATAAATAAAATTAATTCATTTAAACTTTTTCGAATAAATCCATATATTCTTCTTTATGGGGATTTTATTTTTTTCTTTCTTTTGTTAATTAAATTTAACATTAATTTTATTTTTGTAACTTATTTTCATTTATACGGCTTTAATGATGAAGCGCTTTAAGCAAAAACTTATCACTTATTTTATAGAGTGTTCCAAAAGTCTATACACAACTCTTCATAACTTAAATTAAAGCCCAATTTTTATGTTCTGTTCTTTTTACAAAAACTATTGTCTATAATTTGTGTTCTACTGTATATGATTCTTACGCAACAAGAAGCACATTGTCTGAATTTTTGGGACACCCTATGAATAATTAAAAATTTAATTAACCATTGAATATAATTATACAAACCTGATATAAGTGAATGCCAGTCATAACTTGCATCGCAAGACCGACGAAGCAAACAGTTAATTGTCTTGAAAACTGAGGCAAAGCACCCGACAAATAAACCAAACTTTAATGAACTCGACGATAGTATAGACGACATCATTAAATTTGGGCCCATTTTAGTGAACAACCTTTTAGGCTTTGAAGACAGCTGAATACCTGATTGAGCGAACCATCCGATGAAAAAAGGCTTTAAGAATGCACTCATTGTATAAACGAGACAAGAATTTTGATGCGGGCATGACTTGTGTTTAGGTATATATTTATCGAATAGACTTAGGAATGAATTCAATTTATTCAATACAATACTTTTTAGATCATCATTATTACTGTCGTTATTGTTTTCGCAATTGTTATTATTCAAAAGCTTTCGTGAGTTTTTTACTTCTTCTTTACCAATAATTTGCTTCAAAGCTATACTTATCGGATCATTGCTGTAACCATTTTTTCGAATTAGAAACAGCAGTAATGATATTGAAATTGTGAATATAATCACTTCTCCGTTTGGTATTGGTTTGAAATAATTGCGTGAAACCGCGATCCGAAATATAGTTTCTGAGGCTATGTTTGCACAATAAACAGCTAATGTTGCACGTCTTGAAGGCCTATCATTTAAAGCAAAATATATACAGTAAAACCTCCATATAGCGAACATCTCGTTATAAACAACCCATTTTAGGTACGCTAAAGTACTTAAACATTCGATTTAAGATACTTTTCTTAATCTAATCCCAATAAAATTTAATTTAAATTTCAATAGATTTGAATATAAAACTCTTGTGAAATTCACGTAAAAGTATATTTTCAGGCACATGTGTTTGCAGAATAGGTTCTAAAATACGTGTCTTTAAAGCAAATATTAATTAAATAAATTTTTTTGATTGACATTAAAAATTAAATGCAAATGTTTTATAAGTTTATTTTAAGGAAAATAAGTCTTTCTATTTATTGTATACCTATTCGTTGTAATAAAAATGCTTTAAAATGCGAATTTTACTAGCATTTGATATAACGAACCAAAATTTTCACCCCTTGAGGGTTCGTTATATCGAGCTTTTACTGTATATATATTTAAAGTAAATTATAATTCCATATAAATGAAACATAAGTTAAAATTTTTCTTCAAATACAGCTTATATCTTGTTAGTGCAAATGTAAAAGAGAGGCTATTTTTGAAGCAAAATTTAATTATTTATTTAACGATGATTTGAACTGCTATTGCATTTTTTTATATTATTGAATCGCTAACTCCTTTTTCAAAGTAATTTCTTTCAAAAGTTGCAAAATGTTATCTGAATCTATGTAAGCTCACAATATTAACATACAATATTGTCATTTGCTTAATATAATGATTAACTAATATTTAAGCAAGTCTAACTTAACTTCAAGCAAGCAAAATGCACTGAAATACCCTTTTATGTCTATATAAATCTAATAACTCATAACTTTGTTCAGATTCATTACTAAATTAAAAATAAATATAAATATAATTTGTAATTAATTAATCACCATTTTCAACGAATCAATAAAAGCTGCAGCAATTGATTTTTACTTAAATAAAGTTACGATCATTTTTTAAGTGATATCTTATTTGTTTTGGAATATGAAATAGAGTCCATTTTTTGACGAGGAAAAGCGCAAAAATTTTACTGACCTTAATCACCAAAACAATTTCCTGTATTTGATTAGCTTTTCAGGATTTCATGCTTTTAAGGTTAATAAGAGAGAGTTGCAATTTTGTGACACTAATAATATTAACGATGCAAGTAATACAATAAAGTACTTATATATGTTATTAAACAATTACCCAAAAATTGACTATAAGTTAAAAAACTTAAAATTTATTCTCACATTTAAGTCTATTAATGAGTTAAACAGTATCATCCGTAACCATTATTTATGAATTACTTTCTCAGCAAGAATTAGAGAGATAACAAACAAATCTAAATACCTCTCAATCAAAATTGATAGACAACTGCCGAAAAAAGAAGGAATCCATGCAACTAATATCCAATAAAACCTATCACTCATTCTTCTGATACCACAAAATAATAGCATAGTTGAAAATCCAGTGAACGCGAGAAACATCGACGAACGCAATACTGATATAAAAGTTTGACGAAAAGTTTGATAATCATATTTACGCTGAAATACAAATTGATTTGCAAAATATAGCGGCAAATAAAGTCTAATCGATTGTCGAAATATACGTATGGCCGCATCAATCGCCGCTTCACTACAATATGGTGTCCACGTGTGACCAATTTCGTAACAATTATACGGGAACGACCACTCAGGCATCAAAAGTTTTGATAAAATAGATGTCATTTTATTTTCAAAGTATAGTTTAAGAATTTATATGAATTTATATCAATTTATAATCTATTTTCATTTGATGTCTACTTAACACTCATAGACTTTTAATATGCTTCAGATTTGAGTATCTGTCGTGAAAACCCATTTAATTATGAGCTTCCAATTAATTTGATTGACGAAACTCTCGTATAAACTCAATGAATTAGCAGTGAATCGTGAATCTCATGAATGTTTTTGGGAATTTTTAGTCAGCAATCATGAAATAATAAAAGGACTTAACTGTTGCGTCGTTTGGTAGAGTTATTCTGAGCTCAACTCAACTGTGAACTTATGATTTATTCGAATAATTGAAATACATACAGATATAATAGTACTTAACTTATAGTTAGACATAATAATGATAATTAATTAAAATATTTTTGAAGCAAACATAGTTATGAATTAGTTTAAGCGTAGAACAGGTTTCGCGTTAATAGAGTGTCCGCTTTATCATAATGAATGAATGCAACACTCTTTAATGGCACCAAATCATTCAATTAAAATTTTTTTATCTTTTTAAATCAACAATCATTTTAATAACAAGTTTTTTCATAATATCTCATTTTCGCAGTTAAAGTCATTTTCGCAACTATTTTAAACAAAAATTCTGCCATCGTTTTAAATTGTATTCAATAATAAGGTGAACTCACTTTCTGGTGAACAACTTGTGGTACTTGTAAATCAATATATGAAAATTTTATTTATTTTTCATAAAATAATTTTACTTTTGTCACTTTTTGCCTTATTGTTAAATAGGGTAAAAAAGATTAGTTTTCTCATTAAACAAAAGAAAAATTCAAGTTAAGACAATATTAATAGTGTAAAAATGTAATCGATCTATAATTCATTGAGAAATTTAATTGTTTTGCTGTTCAATCATTAATTTGCTTATTAAATGTTTATAAGCTTATGATTTTCTAAAGTTTCCTTCAATTGGTCGAAACTGCTCATAAAGATGTAGAAAGTCGTTGAACTTAATTGAAAGCAAATAAAAAGATAATTAAAATTTATATTTGAAACAATACAAGAGTCTAAATTAAAATCTTATGCTTTAATAGATTTGCAGTTCACAGAGTTTTCAAATATTGCATTTAATATATTAGGCTAACTGTGAATGTTTTGACTTAACATGTAAGCCATGATCAGTGAGAAAAGCACTAATTTTTTGAGGAACTCAACATTTTTATTCTCAAATTGATAAAAGTTCGATCCAAATGAGATAAATTATTGCAAATTATTTCTTCTCGAATAGGAAATCAAAGTTCCTTTAATGATAACGACTTCGTTCTTCATATATGTATTGTTAAACTGAGTAATACTTGTTTTAAGCTATGATTTGCCAATTTTTAACAGTTAGTTACGGCTCGTAAGTGTCATGGGTCAGGCGCTTGGTTTATACAGTAGTACTTTTTGATAGCGATCTCATCAGTTGTAAACTTATGTTCAATTTTGCATTTGTTTTTCAATTCTTGCATAACTATTAAGTTTTAAAATCTATTACAGCTTGAGGTTAGTCATTATTGATAGCAATATATTACATATTACTGAAAAGAGACAAAATTTTTCTGTTTGGTTTGAAACTTGTTTCAAAGAATGCATGATTTATAGGGGTTTTTATGATGTCAGCCAAACCACATCCTTAGTATAACATTTCCAAATTGGCTTAAATGAACTGATCTCTTATCTTAAAAATAGAAAGAAAGATCAGATTTAAGCCACTTTCCTATCATTCTGTAATATATGTAACATTGAAACTAATCATTATGTCTATTGAGATAATTATGTAATTGTTTTAAAAAGTGAATTGAGAGCACGTAATAAACCTTACTCTCATTTGTGTCAATATGATCTGAACCTGATTGCCTTGAGTTTGCTTTATTTCATATGTTATGCAAAACTTTCAAAACTTATTAAGGTTTCAGATAAAACGACTAAATCTTTAGAGATTTAAGAAAATATCTAAAAATAAAATTTTTAGTTTATTACTAACGAATTAAAGATAGAAAATTCAACATAATTAACAAAATACTATATTTTAATCAAAAGTTAAAAGAAAAGGGGAATTATTGATATCAAACAAAATATGACGTTACTTATGAAAAATCCGGTTTTTTGGTTAAATTTTGGTTTTACAATGAATTGTAGTGAATGTGCATA
>JAQGCH010003686.1:0-10163 GCA_034699485.1 Nanhermannia elegantula | reverse complement strand
ACTATGATAAGATATGATAACTTTGTTATCACAGAATGACTATCTATTAACATCATTTTTACTCAACTATATTGAATAAAGTTTGACAGCTTTTTAACAGCCTCTTGGCCCGAAGCGTTCGCCCCCTCCGACAAAAATGCAAAAATCTCACTGGTTTTCAACCGGGGCTTCAGTGAGATCTCCTCTCATTAGGGAGTTGGCTGATGAAACCGCTTTTTTAACGAAAACGTTACATCTTAAAATAATAAATAACTGCTCTACATTGTATACTATGTTATAATTGTCGGAAATGTGTCTCTCATTTCATAATTTGAATTTTTACATTTTAATTGGGATTTCATAATGAGCTTTGTGGAGAAGTACTTGGCGTACCACCGGTTGAAAACCGCTGCTTCATCCTGAAAATCATGTTCCTATTAAAGATACACTGATTATTGTCGACTCAAAGATAATATGCCAGATCACATTGACTCTAATCTACTTAAATGACTCTAAATAATCTGCCGTCCGGTCTAAAGTACACTTAGTTGGGCCGATTTAGTCTATGCAAGCATTAAAAAACTCTTTTTCTGACACTGTTAGATTCCAACCCACAGCCACTTACTGCACTGTGGAAACTTTTGACTCAAAGGCAATGCCTAAACCGCTGAGCTATACAGCCAGCCTATTAATGATAAAGCGCTTATTTGAGAAACACTATTATAAATAGATTGCTGTTATGTAACATAAAAGTGTTTACGTATGAATAGGTTTCTCAGCAACATATTATCAGTACAACTGTATTAATATATTGTAATGGATTCCTGTTAGACAGTTATTTATTCTGTAAACGGCTTTAATTAGCAGTGAAAAAATTATAAAATTTGTTTTGTATTTAATTATTAAAAAATATTACATTAGAATTGTATTTTTATGTGATTATTATTATTATTTAATAAAAAATGAAACAATTATATGACAAATAGTTTGTTATATAGAACATCTGTTAATTTCATAATTGTTACCCAAAAAGGTGTGAGTGTGTGTGTGCGCGCGCGTGTGTGTGTGTGTGTGTGTGTGTGTGTGTGTGTGTGTGTGTTATGGTAAAGTTTTGCAAAAGAATTATTGAGCAAGATAAACATTTATTAAAAAGTCTATCATTTCTTTAACAAGACTATATATATGTGTCTAGTAGAGCTTACGACCAGTTCACAGGAAATAAATTTTTGAAATTTGATTTTCCCATAGACTCTCACTTTATACTCAATTTCGTATTTCCTGATTAACTTTGATTTTTGGCCTTAATTGTTTCATTTTCAAACATGTAGTATTTTTTATAGAAACATAATGAAAAAATTTAAATTTCATTTTTTCGGGAACGGATAAACGGAACTGATCATATAGTCGTAAGTGAGACAAAATTCTTCATCTCGAAGGGCTAAATGCAACTAGGTGCACCTGAACTAATTTTTCACATAAAAGGCCATTATAAAAACCAAAATTTTTATAATTGTAACCCAAATTTCAAAAATTTATATCTCAACTCGTGGTCAGCGCTAGTGGACACTTATACAGACTTGTTAAGCAAGTGATAGGCTTTTAAAAAATATTCACCTTGCTCAGATATTCATTCATGCAAAACATTATCAATTTTTGTTTACATTTGAAAAATACCTTTTTTTATTAACAGTTTTGAAATATTTCTTTCAGATTTCTTTTACTAAAAAATGAGTCAAGAAACAAGTCAAAATATAAGTCAAACCAAAGATTTAAGAAGTGATGAAAAGTATAGTTCAGATTCTTTTGATAGATATGGCGATGATTTGTGTGAACTATTATTAAGTTATTTATCAGTTAAACAGAAGAAACGCTTTGAATGTGTTTCTAAACAATGGCAACGATTGGTGTTTAATAAACAGCAAAAACTTATAATTAGTTTTCATACAGGAAATGAAGAAAGTTTTAACAAAATTGGGATAACTATGAAATTTTTTAATGATATAAATATATTCAACATTTTATTTGAAAAGTTTAAATTCATTAATGAATTGATAATTCATTTTCGTATTAATGATCATATTTTACGAATTATTAATAATAATTGCATTCATTTGGAAAAAGTTGTATTCAATGATAACTTCATTGAACATTTCAGTGAAAAAGAATTAACAAAATTTGGACTCAAATTTAGTCAACAGTTAAAGTCTTTAAATATAATTACATTAGATTATAAACAAATGAAAACTTTTTTGCTCTTAACTCAAAATTTGAGATCTGTTTATATCAATGAATATAATATAAAGGCATTTATTGAATCATTTTTACCAAAATTAGAAGAAATTAGGTTTTCATGCGTTTATGATTTAAATGATTTTAATCTATTGACTGATAAATACTGCAAACAATTGAAGAAGATAGGGTTCGATCGAATTCATGAAAACGTATCGATTAATAAATTATTAATACAATTATCTCGTTATGAAAATATCGAATCAATAGATTTTTCTCAACTATACATCAATGAAGTGATAGATAAAGAAATTTTGATAATAAGTAATGATTGCAAGAAATTGAAAGAACTTTCCATAACTTTTATTGAATATCAATCTCATAAAACTTTGTTTGAAATTTTCGGTTCTTTTAATACATTAAACAAACTTATTATTAAATTATATTATGATTGGAATCAAAATATAAATATCGGAAATATTAGATCTCTTAAAAATTGTAAACATTTAATGTTTTTGGAAATAGAAATCATTGGTTTAACTGACTATCACCTGAATGGAATTCACTTATATTTACCGCAATTGAAGTCATTTTGTTGTAATGATATCACAGATAAAAGTTTAGAAAATCTGTCAAAAATGCAAAATCTATCGAAACTTATTATAAATTCCGACAAAATATCTAAATCAGGAATTTGTAATTTTATTAAAAATAGTAATAATATTAAATTACTCTATGTTTACGACATCTTTATTAATAATAAAACTATTGAAGCGTTTACTGAAAGAGCGAATAATAATGAGAAAATACAATACGAGTTGTGTGATGTCAATAGATATGCTGATAAATTGGTCACTTATGGTATTTCTGGTAATTTAATAATAAGAAGTAATGAATAGAAATAAACGAATCAATTGCTTAAATATTCACTTAATTGTAGAGCAATAATAAGTGAATAGAATTTATTATTAATGTAATAATTTTTAAAAATAAAATATCTGTTAATATAAAATTCTTTTATTCAGTTTTCTTTATTAATTAATTAGAGGTATGAGAGTGAAGAGCATTGCTTAAAGATGTGCGGAACAGTTTTGGGGGAAGAGGAACAGAAACCGCATATATCTGTTGATAGGGATGCCATACCTCCAGCTTTTAGAAAGGTTCTCTAAAAATGTATACCTTGGTTTCCCCTTTGATTTTTAAAAAATGTTTGAGAAAATTTGCCTTTGGTCCCCCTTTCTCCAGCGTTAACTTCCTGAAGATGTGGCATCCCTATCTGTTGGAGATTTATTGATGCGATGGAGATAATCGCGATGAAGGGGGGAGTATCCTGAGCGAAGTTGTGAGAGAATAGTGCTAAGTTTACGGGGGAGGGAGAGCTCTGAGGGTGGATACCTGGGTGTTTGTGTTTGAGTACTTTGTTTGGGGGGAGAGAGTTAGTGACTTGATGTGTAAAATTAGTATGTATTGTATGTATAGCGGGGGGATATTTTTAGTTTGTGGGGTGGAGTGCTTTTTGAGAAGGGGGAGGTAGTGGAGTGAAGGGGGTGTGAGAAGATTGTAAATTTGGCGAAGAGCTTTGTTTTGAAGGGGTTGAAGCTTTTTTTCATTTGTATGGGATAGGGAACCAGGCGGAGGAGGCATACTCTATGGCTGAATGGATAGAGTTTATAGAGGATGGTGAGGGTTTCCTTGTCCTGACCCCAGGTGAAGGAGGACAAGGCTTTGAGGGAGTTTAGGCGACGGGAGATTTTTTGGGAGAGATGGGAGACGTGTTTATTAAAAGTGAGGAGGGGGTCAAAAAAGATGCCTAATATCTTGGGGTGTTTATCTGTAGGAATGGGGAGTTGTTTCAGGGAAAGGGGGGTTTATAGTTATATTCGTGGCGGTCAGAGGTAAAGAGTGTTCAGGTAGACTTCTTAGGGGAGATGATGAGTTTATTTTATCTAGCCCACGACTCAATTTGGGGGAGATAGGCCTGAAGTGCAGAGGCTTTGTTTTGATGAGGGGCGAGGATATTTAGGTCGTCTGCATAAATGTTGTTTATTATCAACAGTAAAGATGAGTAGAAAATAAGTTTGTCGCTATGAAAGTGAACCTTTAGATTAATTTGGTGATAATTCTTGAGAAATATTATTGACTATTTACCTATGTCATAGCTAGGGTGACCAACCGTCCAGATTTTGGGCTAATTTTAAAAAATATAGTGCTTTGTCCCCTCTTTGAGCTTGTCTCAAAATAAGAATTTATGGATAATTATCCTTTGGTCCCCCCTTTGATTTTTTAAGGTGTCCAGATTTGGACTCCATTAAACTTGGTCATCCTAGTCACAGCTAGCTATGGACCAGATGCCACTGACCTGCGCCTCGAGCAATTTTAAACATTTAAGTATAGGTCTGTATTAATTTCAAAAATAATAAAATCTTGTTATTATGCATCCTAGTTATGAATAAAACGAGCAATAAAAAAGTTATTATATGTAACATTTATAATAGACTGGGCTATTATTGTTTTCAATATAATTTAATTAATAAAAAACAGTTTATTGACAAAAAAGAGTGAAATCAACCCTAAATAGTATGTTTATTTAAATTAAAATTTTTGTGAACTTGTTTGAAGCAAAATTACAGAATAGGATATAATGACAGAGAGAACATATAATAAAGTTGATGAACAAATCTTTATAAAACCAAAAGCTGTGAAATATATTTCATCTCTTTCGCCTGCAATAAGTTGAATAATTTTTAAATAATACAACTTTTTCTGCTCTGATTCATATCTCAGAACAGACTGCTCTCTAAGTAAACATAATTTAAAAGCGTCATTAAGTTTAGACACAGATTTTGGTATAACATTACAGAAATAACACAAAGATATCAATAAAATACTTTCTCTGACAAATATTGGCAGAAAATGCGAATAATTATACATAAAATCTTCGGCTAAGAAACAAATAGACATAATCTGAATGTAAATACAATGCAATATAATTACAAAAATAGCTGACGAAAAAACCTTATCTGACAGCTTCACACGTCTCTCGATCTGTAAAATTTTTAAATAATATTTTTCTGACTCAACTATTGATATATATTTACGCATAAAATTCAATTCATTCTTAATTAACAAACTTTTATAAGCTATTAATGCAATGGCTGTTGTTTTCGATGCGGTTAAGAATAATGAGACCAACAGTCGTGTTATCAAAAGTATATTGAATTTAAAGCTATACTTCACGTAATAGAGTAGTTCACAGCATACATACGAAGCTATGATATAAATGACTTGTATTGAAGTTATCTTTATAGCGATTCTTCTCTCGTCTGTTTTGATGTTGTTGTAAAACAAATTACTTCCAGAATCTCTAATATCTTCGAGAATTTTCTTCCCATTACACAACAAAATCAGATTGAGGAGCAGTGGAAATGAGAATAAGCCAAATGTTGCTAAACTGCCGATTATCCGGAACCCAATAGTTTTGGTTGTAATTAATGTGAATTCATTTTTTAATCGGGACTCTATTCGTGTCACATAAATGTGATACATAAATACCAGTATCAAAATGAAATTCCATACAATCGCTATTATTCTATATAAAAATCTTTGTTCATTTAAACCATGACCACAATAAGAGATTCCACATATTTTTTGTATGTTTATTAAATAACTCAAACCTTTTTTATTAAACATCTTTTTTAACATTAAAGACATGAACTTTAATATTTTGACTAAACTTTCTCTAAAATTTATAGCTTTTTTGAGACTACATTTATTGATATTTTTATACATATAGTAAAATATTTAAGAATATTCTTTGTAAGGATTAATAATTTTTACTATAAGTGCATATAATAATGCTTAAGGAATAGACATTATTCATACAGTATATAAATGACACTTAACTTATTGAATATTCTCTGAATTGAATGCTAAGCATTAAAACTAATGAATAAAGAATTGTTGAAAATATCATTTTTATTCTTATTCAAAAAATAATTTATAGAATTCATTATAGTTTTATATCAGTCAGTATTTACTGTATATCCTATTCTTTGTAAAAAAATTTTTAATAGTATTAAATTTTATTCTATAGAATAAAGTTTTATACCAGTATAGCATTGTATAATATTGTTAAGCATAATAATTCATTTTGTGTAATAAAATGCTTAGCTGTTATTTACGATATATATTTTAGAAAATTTATACTTTGCTTATACAGTAAAAGCTCGATATAATGAACCCTTAAGGGGTAAAAATTTTTGTCAGTTAAATCGAGTGTTCGTTATATCAAATGGATTTTAGCTTAAGTTAATAGCCGAACGGGATTCCGGGTATGTACGCTATAACGAGATGTTCGTTACATCGATGTGAGTTATATCGAGCTTTTACTATATAAATTAATGTTTAATCTTAAAGTACTTTAGTATAAAGATACAGTTAATAATATAAAATTTGAAAATATGGGCAAACATTTACGTCAATGCGCGTCAATGAAGTTAAATATAGTATATAAAAAATATTTTCACTATTGTTATCATTTCATTTAAGTTAATGCACAAAAAACACATATTTTACTAAAAATCTGTACAACAATGCAATTGTAAAAGTATGAATTTTTAAAATTTAAATGTACTGTAAAATGATCACAAACACAAATCATATTTAAATTTCGAGCGAATTCTTGCTTTATTTGCTTTTAATTTATTTGGTTTTAAAATATTTGTTTTAAGGATTCAAATGTTTTTGATAATAAAACTATGATTTGCACAATCACAAAATCATCACGTGCAAAACATACAGGACCTTCTTATGTATGGGTATTTTTTATTCATTTTTAGCATGTACCTGCAAAACCTCTTTAATCATTTTTTGCTATTCTAAGCATCTAAAAATTGATCAATTTTGATGAAATGTTTTTGAGTAAACTAGAGCTTCCAAAAACCTTTTTGACTGAGCGGCGTCAATCTCAGTTATCATGCTTCTTATTTATTAAGGCAAGATAATGCAGAACTGGGTAATGATAAATTTGAAATTCTGATCAATGCAAGCGAAATTACTCTTAAAATGATTAGATAAGTGTATTTTTGTTTGGCTTGAAAACTTTTAAGGTGAGTAATCAGCGCTCCAAACTTGAAAATCACGAAAATTCAATATAGTGTAGCCTATCATTCACTCATCCGATAAGCATGAGACCGGTGTTAAATTGAAGGTTTAGAAATGCTTTTTACAAATAATGTATCAGATCTTATATGAGATTGTTAGATTTTGACTTATTAATTAAATACCATTAATTTAATCATAGGATTCATTTTTTTGCTATTTATATTAATAAAATTTTACAATGGAGAATTCAAATTCAATTGTTGTTATATTCATACCCTTATAAAAAGTAAATTAATGTTATATTTTATAATCTAAGACAATTCTGCCTAACTCCTGGTTAACTTTTAAAATTGATGTCATTTATAGTTAACTATGGACTATAATTAATGTAAATTAATTTCAATTTTAAAGAAAATAGTTGTATTAAAAAACTTTCATGAGTTGACCTTTGGCCTATTCTCTCCAAAGTTGTTTAAAGCTGGGCTATTATAAAAACATTTATTTAAATTTAGTTATTTATCGAAATTTCTATACACTAATAATTTCAACCTATGTAAAGATTTGTTGAGAACCATAATCTTATTGTTTTAAAAACGTGTAAATTTTATTTTGAATTTGGTCTGTACCAGTGTTAAAAATAAAAATAGTATTAAGCTTAAGCCATAACGTTTAAATAGAGATAACGTTGGGTAAGGCTCGAGCTTTTCAAAGTCATCACCAAGGCTGCGCTTGATTAATTAATAAAACTGAGCTTAGGCTTAAGCTTAATTCCCTTACACTTGAGCTTATTTTTGAATATATGTTTTATTAAATAAAATTAATGGAAAATTATAGTAAATATAATATATATAACGAAAAGTTATGACACATTCCATCGTGACTAAGATTTCGTTTTAAAAAAATGTTTTCTTCAGCCAACTCCCTAATAAGAGGAGATCTCACTGAAGCCCATGTTGAAAACCAGTGAGATTTTTACATAAATAACCCCGTGTCGGGTCATGACTATGACTTATTATGTATAAAAAGAATAATTATTGGTCTATTATTTGGGGTTTTGAACCAAAATCGTTATGAAATAATTGAAAATATTAATTTTTGAAATGCTATTTATAGATTATATTAAATTTCATTAAATTCATAATTTTTAATATACAATATATTAAACGGTATATAATTCATAATTATTTGCAGTGTTCAGTATTTTGGAAATGTCTGGTGTCGTCCCATTCTATGCCATCAGAACATCTCAACCCTTGAACATTGCATTTCATGAATTTTTCTATATTAATTTTGTATATTCTAAAAATAATAACTACTTCAATATTATTTTACTAAAGAATGCAGATTATATTACAATTTTTTCATATTTATTGAATAAATTGATTTGAAAATTTTACTAAATCTGTGAGGCCTGTGGGGCTGGTGCCTTAGTCCAAATATCTAATGACACGAACTTTTACGGGATTAGTGTCTGAAGTCATGGGGAGGGCCGGGGCAAAAAATTCTGCTTTTTAACACGTATAATAAGGGTTCGCCAGAGTCCATCGAGTTAGGGTGTGTAAGTCTGAAAAATTAAAAATTCTAGGGTAAGCTAAAATTATCTGATTAATAGACAGTTTTTCAAGATATAGAATAAATTTCTGGGGTCCTATTTTCCAACTTTACAGGGAGTTTACCCACCCCCACCCCCTAACAACTTCGCCTTTGCGAACCCTGCTTATTATACATATTTACATGTACAAAAACGTTTGAACGTTTCCTTCAGCCAACTCCCTAATGAGAGGAGATCCCACCGAAGCCCATGTTAAACCAGTGAGATTTTTACAGGTGGAACTATTGTCGGCGTGAGCAAACGCTTCGGGCCATAGGGGTATTTAAAAACACTGAATATGTGGCCAACACATAGCAGAGAAAATAGCCACGCCTGGGGTTCGAATTCAGACCCTTCGATCCATATTTGCATGTATTTTAAAGAAAATTTAATGCATAGATATAGGATCCTATTTAATACAAAATTAGCTTCATAAATTTAACTAGAAATTTATTATCCCATGAGAACTGACATATTTTCTTATACAGAATTATAAGAAATATAGTGCAAATATAATCTGATTGCGCTGTGTTATAAAATTAATGGTTTATATCTATAGTTTTAAAGTAAAAAAGAACTTAATTACTTAACTTACACTTTACTAAAACAGAAGTGAAGATGATTTATAACTGTAAAAAAATTAATTATAATAATATGCAAATGAAAATAATTTTATTTTTCATAAATTTATTCAATCGATCTTAAACTTTTGATAATAATTGTTTTTACGTTTGTATCCGGAGTAAAGAGCGTTTGTCGTAACCCAGAATAGCTGTCACCCTGTGTTTGTTTGAAAGACCGACCAAGTTATACTTAAATTAATAATTTTGGTCAAGAAATTGATGTATAAAAATTGATATAAACCCACATTGAATGTGACTTATGCTACTTTTATTAAGTCCAAAAAATTTTATCGTTGAGTTGCTAAGCATTAAAAGATTGAGAGAAAGAAAACTTACTGTTAGTATTCTTAGAAACCATTAATGCAATATAAAAAATTTTTATTGTATAATTCAATTTTCTAATTCAACAGAATAATTAAAGGATTTATTGAAGTTTAAAACACAATTTTGAAAAAAATGAGAAAATTCTAATATTCGACAACCAAGACTTCATAGTCAGAAATGGCCACTTCTTTACCATCAAAAGGCACATAAAGAACTTTATGTGACTGATGAATTTTTCCGATAACCCACGAGCCCTCATAATAAGCTCTGCCAATAAATAATGGTTCTCCAGAAGAAGAGCGCCCACCATGTAC
>JAQGCH010003685.1:0-10164 GCA_034699485.1 Nanhermannia elegantula | reverse complement strand
TGTGAGTGAAGTCATTCAAAAGGCTGTAATAGAAGTGAGCGAAGAGGGCACCGAAGCCGCGGCCGCCACTGGTGTTGAGGTCGCATTTTATTCTCGTCCTATTACACAAGAGTTCAGAGCTAACCGTCCCTTTATGTTCTTGTTAATGAGTAAATTAGAATTACATAAAAATGTGATTTTGTTTTCTGGAATTTTGAATAAACCATAATTTTGATGTGAAACAAAACTTTCTTAGAAATGATTTAAGTTTTACTTTGAATTACTTTTATATTTTATTAGATTTATTCAATAAGTGGATGTGTGGCCACCTCATGCGACCTTTTTTTTAAATCTTAGCTTTAAATTTTAGGTTTTAATACACTGATAGCATTTTCTCATTTAATTTCACGAAAAACGCTGATTAGAAAAATTTGAAAAATACAACTTTTATAATAACTTTTTTATCTAAAAATGAATTGTTTAATATTAAACTTTATTGTTGTCAACCCAAATGTAAATCTAAAGTGACTTATAAATAAATCTTATGTTTAGTAAGTTTAGTAACTTTACTACACTTACGAATACCCTGATGTCGATCTGGGCTTATATTAATCATATAATGCTCACAACGACTCAAGTTATTATTTAAATAATTATTCGACTGATTGTATTTATGTTAAATTTATCCAATTTTAATAAAAACCTATATTTTCAAGATTTCTAATCTCTGGTGAATTTTTCTGACTTGTTATATAAAAAATTAAAAACATTCGAATGAACTTTGAAAGAGGTGTTCCCTATAAACTTTAGATAGAAATAGAGGTCAAACGCACTTAAGAATGTTAGGTTTGAGTTCATGTCAAGCAAATTATTGTTAAACTGTGTGAATATTGAATTACATTTCATTTAATAATTATTGTTTAACTATTTAAATAATATATAAATTATAAATAATAATTATGGAAAATAAAATGTCAAATATAAGTAAAATCGATAATAATAGTGATTATGAGTACAGAAGAGATTCATTTAGTGATAGATTTTGCGATCATTTGTGTCAACTCTTATTAAGTTATTTCTCATTGAAGACAAAATACTCTTTGAAAGTGTTTCAAAGCAGTGGAAAAAATTAATTTTTAATAAACAAAATGCTATTGGAGTGCATTCTAATAGAGACAAATGTTATAATAATTTAAACAAATTGTTGATAAAGTCGGAAAACTTAATAAATATAAAAGCATTTGAAAGTGCGGTAAAAAAGCGTAAATTCATTAATAAAATAATTATTGATTACAACGATTTGAATGAGTCCAACAGCGAATCTGTATTACAATTGATTACTAAATATTGCAATCATTTGAAGGAAATTGAGTTCAATTTTGAAGTCGTAAGTGGAGAAAGTTTGAGACAATTCGGAGAAAAATGCGGACAAAAATTGCAAACAATTATCATTCTATAGTGTATTTTTTGTATAATCATAAACCGCTCATTTTTGAATATCCATAACTCCCGCCACAGGTCGAGTTACAAAATGATTCATCTTGAAAAAACTCCACCCAAATAATGCCTAACAATAAGCAAAATATCTTTTCTTAATAGGCGGGATAATAAAAAATATTTTCAGTCAAACTTTTGCCCATAGAGCTAAAGCTAAAAAAATTAATATCACGTGACTGTACGTATCAAAAATTTTAATATGCTAGCATATAATGTGTCACCACATTTACTAATTTTTAAGCCCCTAAATTGAGCCCGCCCTCTCATAATGACTTATCAATCCCTTCTCCTTTAAAGAAGTTTTAAAAAATCGGTTTTAATTAAGTTTAAGAGTTAGGAAAGTTTTTCACAAAGAAAAAATTTCTTATTTAGAAAAAAAATCATCATTTTTAAGAATAGAATCATTAATTAAATAATATTATATCATCTCTTAACTTATCCTTTAATGAATGAAAAATTCCAATTATTTCAGAATGATTTTCGCCGAATTACCCGTTCGTTATCCTTCGACAAACTCTCCCGAAGACAAACGAGAAGCAAAACACAGATTTCTACTGTTTAGCACATAAATAGCAGATCACAAAACTTTAAGCAGCTTTCGTCCATGGATTTGAATTTAAAAATTAGTTTTTCAATTTAATAACTATTACAGCTATTATTGATACATGTTTTCTAAATATAATTATGATTAAACAATACTGAATCAGGATTACTAAACTCGTGTTGTAATTTTCAAAGTTTATAGAATAAAACAATCTGTTAAAAAGTTCTATTTTAATAGCTCTCACATATGTTTTAATGTTTTATTTCCGATAACAGTGGTTTTTATAGATTACCCAATAATTAACTGTATTATTTTGAAATTCATTTTCAATGAGATTTCATTACAGTGTACTTTTCTATTTGAAAGCAAAGAGGTTTGTTTTATGGTGTTTAAATTTTTTAAAATGGATATAGGCTATATAAGCTAAATATTTTTGATAACTTTTAATTAACAGAAATAATTGAATTTAAATTAAACAAAAGAAACAAAGTTTGAATGAAAGTAAAACAATGCAAAACAATGTGAGAAATAGTGGATAAAGTATTTTGACAAAAGAGTTCCAACAAAAGTTCTTTAATGCTGTTTAAAGAAGAGTATCATTTTAATTGAGATCTTTTATTTTTATTTTATTTCATAGATTTAAATTCTGAGTGAAATACTTTAGAATAACAAGTTTTTATATTCTTTTACATTACTTTAAATCTGGACTAAGAAGTGAAAAACTATTGCTTATAATGAATTAACTTTTAATTGATTTTTAGTTAAGCTCATGAGTAATAAACTTAAGAATTTTAATGAGTTGTTGTCATATTTGATCACTTATTCATAATTCATAACCATAAATGAAATTCAAGGTGAAAGCATTACTCGTCTTATATTAACGATGAGGTAAAACTAGAATCCATTGCAATCCAATAACTTCTTATAAAGCAATACAAAGTCTCTTTACTTGAATAAAATGCAAAAAAATATCGAAATCTTGTCACTGGTTATCGTTTGCGGAATTGTATCAATACATTGTCAAAGTGAGTAGTTTTGAATCATTTAATTAAATATTTATAATTTAAGTAATTTTTAAGTTCTAAGGCGTCAATATGTAAGTGATCAGCAACAGGTTCAGGTTCCGGTCAGACGTATTAATGTTCCCTATAGTTTAAGAGGTGGCCAACGAAGCGATCAAAGACCAGAATTTAAGGAATTGCCGGTCAATAAAGAATGTCCAAAATGTTTGGAAAAGCGATTGGTTCAACACTATATGGCCAGAGGGTGTACACCAGTCATAAAAGGTGGCTGCGATTGCCCATCAAGATATGACTGTCCTATAAGTCAAAATCTTGTCAATAATACAAATGGTTTGTTAGCCTTTAAAATGATTAAATAAATTAAGACAAGTATTATATATTATTTGTGTCTGATTTGTGTGAATCACTTTTATGAATAGTTTGTTGGTATAAAGGCAAGAGTTACAGAATCGGTGATTCAATACCCGCTCAAAATCCTTGTCGTATTTGCGAATGTCGTTATATTGGAAGAGAAGTTGGAATCGATTGCAGTGTTCAGATTGAATGTCCAGTCGAAACATTTGGACAAAAGCGACCCCAAGGCTGTTATGGTTATTATGAGCACAATAAATGCTGCTCAAGAGATGAATGTCCGGCAAAACTGATAGGAAGAAGTATTAGAAGTGGTAAAGTATGCACTTATAGAGGCGAACAGTATAGACTCGGAGAGAAGATGTCTATTGAAGGACAGCAATGTATGTCTTGTATTTGCACTTCAGAATGGGATGATAGGAGTCCTCTCGATAGTTACTCGTGTAAGAAAATAGGCTGTGATTTGGAATTGAATGAAAGATTGAAAGCCGGCTGCACTCCTATATATCATGAACAAACTTGTTGTCCCATCGATTATATTTGCCGTGAGTTTTCATATCAGATCTTTTTCATTCATCCCTTTTATTAATAATTAATATTTTGTTATAAATATTATTTGATTAGCAAAAAGAAATTATCTCAGAATTCAAGGCCTGGAAAGCGGAGCTCTATTGTGTCAGTTTGAGGGCAGAAAATATCCAATTGGTTCGACTCTTTATAACGAGAATAAATGTGTAAATTGTGTTTGTAATATACCGCCAGAATTTACATGTACTCATAAAACTAATTGTCATTAATAAGTCTCAATGTTTTGCAGTTCTCAACTTTGCAGAGTTCTGTTTAATTAATAAAATTGTATCAGATTTATAACTAGAGCAATAACTTTGTAGGACATCCTACTTCTTGTGTTGCTCCAAAATGATTGACGATAATAAAATATAAAGTTTGAGTTATATCAATGTTGTCTTAATGTTATGAAAAATCATAATTTTTTGCCATATAAAAGCCTTCACTTTGTTGACAAAGTTTTAGGATTTTTGTCTCTGAAAATTAATGTCTTTGTTTATAGTTTATAACCAGTGTTCGCGTCGCCCCTTCGCGTCAGGGGGTGTAAGTCTGAAAAATTTTGAAATTATAGGGAGGGGATAAAACTCATCGGTTTTACAAGGCGTCATCCTTAAGTACGTACGCACTCGTAGGGGGCAGGGGGTTAAGCAAAAGCGTACAAACTGATTCTTCTATATGTTTAACTTTAGGTCACGTGTGAAAATGCGTACATAGGGGGGGGGCGGTCTTAGAATCGATACTTTTTGCCTATTTACCTCTTAAAGACAATCTTTTCAAAAAAATCGATTTTGCCGCCAAAATTATTTCCCGCCATTTTTTAAATTGATTTTTTCTCAAAAAAAACTCAAAAACTAAGGCAATTTTTTGAAAAATACGTTTTTGCGCCAAAATTCCTAAATTAAATATATATTTATTTTATTAAATATATTTTGCGTTAAAAAGATATATCTTGTCTTTCAAAAAAATAAAGTTCAAAAACGACAATTTTTAAGAAAAAAATTTAGGAAAAATCTTGGGGGAGGGTTCAGTTTTCCAAATATTCAGGGATGTTGTATACCCCACCTTGGCGAACCTGCTTATAACTCATGTCGTTTTTGGTGATTATGAGTCACAAAAATAGTTCATTACTTAATAGAGAAATAAATAGTAACTATCAGATGACATATTAATGATATAATATTTTTTGACTATTTGCCAAATAAGTCTTAATATATAAATAGTCGGCTAAATGGGAATTGTGTTGAAACTTTCTTTTCTGTATTGCATTAATTTAATTCCTTATCAAAAGTGTTAAGTTATTAAATCATAGTTTATCATAATATATGATTCATTTTATCAAATTTTATAAACTATTCAATAAAAATGTCTTTCAATTACTAAACAGTTTCATTTAAAAATAGGCTGATTTTGATCATAAACTCTGCATTTAGTTAACGAAAAGTTTTACTGAAAGAGAACTTTATTTTGTTCGCTTACTTAATATTAACCTAAAGTTTTAAAATCGTTCTAAACAAGTAAGCGATGATGGCATCAAAACTTCTTAGAAAAAATAGTTAACTCATATCACTCTCATTTGTGGATAACAAGTACACCGGAATTCCCCTCAATTTTTTTAAGATAACTGATTCTGTGCAATGATTACTAAACAAATAACTATTTTTTGAACTCGAAAACCGGTGACAATCAAACAGGATTTCAAAATATATCGAATTTCAATCACGTATTCCTTTAGTTTTGTGTTTATATAAATTTTATTTTTGCTTCATTTTAATCTCAAACGAAGGACGACATAAAACTTTATGCTTATTCTCTTTCATTGAAACTTAAGCTGATTTAGCTTTTGTTTTAGACAAACATTTCCTCATTATATTGGAACAAATGCTAAAATTATGTCTAATATTTTATCCATTAGTTTACTTTCGATATTATTGAGTTTAATTTTTTGCGCTCAAAGTCAAGGTTTGTATATTTTTTAGTTATTAATAGATTTATTTTGACTTTCATGTAAAAAATTGTTTTTAGACTTCTTCTAAAGTAAAATATTTATTATGTTTTAATTAATTTAATTTAATTAAACTTCTGTTTTGAAGTAAAAAATTATGATTAGAACTATTTTTGTTATATTTTAATTTGTTTCATGAATTTAATTAGATTTTAAAAATAGATTTTAAATATAATCAGTAATTCTCGAGTTTTAGTTCGCGAAAGTTTAAAACATTTATGGTTTCAATACAATAGTTAATAGACTAATACTTGAACTATATTGAAAGTGATATTAAAAGTCATAAAAGTTTATCCTCATTTTTGACATTTGCAGATATTAATGATAGTCTAAAGCTCATTAAAGTATTAACAATAGTTTGACAAAAAAAAGACTAATTCTACTGTATTCAAAATTTTTAATTACCAATAAATCTTATTAAGTATTTATTTAGTGAATATAAACAGTTTGAATGAAAAAAATATATAAATCTATATCTCGTATGGTCAGTGGCGTAACCAGAAATTTTTGGTTGAGTTGCTATGCATAGGAAAAATGTAAGATTTGACAATTTTTAAAAATTGCTACAGACCTACATTTAATTCAGAAAAATCTCTGGTGCTATGCACAGCCGTGGCCAGCGGGGAAGGGGCGGAACTAGAGGAATATAGCCCTCTCAAAAGATTTCATAATGCTATCATTTAAATTGAAATATAAATTGATTTATTATTAAATTTAAATAATCGGTTATTAAAATAGGTAAAAATTATTACTACAACAAAATTATAACGTATAAAATGTTTTATTCAGTGAATCTTGACCTTAATATACAATTTTTAGAATTTAGCCCCCCTAATAAAAAGAGCTTGCTACGACAGTTAGCCCACTTAGCTCCGTAGCTGGTTACGCCAGGATAAGTTGTCTTCACATAAAATTAGTTCACTTTTATTTGTCATAGGAATTAAATATTAATCATTTTATTTATTTTTACAGTTTGGCGAAGACGTGATGATGACGACAATCAACAACAGGTTCATAGAAAAGTCGAACGAATCAATCTGAGAGACTATGGGATTGTCGGCAAAACAGATCGCATTAAAACTCCAGAAAGCCCTGGAATACAGAGAGAATTTGATCATAAAATAAGAGAAATCGAGTCATCGGGTCAGGACTCGTCTCAAAGTCCTCAAAGTCCTCAAAGTCCTCGAAGAACTGGTTTACATCCAAGAAGAGAAGAGCCTTATGACAGTTCAAGAGGTTCTATCGGTTCATCAAGTCGTCGCTACGGTTCAGGTCGTGCTCATGACTGTTCCAATTGTGTGGAATCAAAATACCTGCAACACTATTACTCAAAAGGATGCGAACCAATCATTAACAATGTTTGTAATTGTCCCACAAGTTTCAACTGTCCCTCTTATACCAGATCTAGAAATTCTTCAGGTATTTATACCTAGAAATTAGTTTACAAATACTCTGAAGTTTAGATTGAGATTTTGTTTTATTAGTTAAGTGTTTGCATACAATTGCAATTGTTTGTATGTACTGTACTATTATTTTTACCTCATTTTTACAACAATCAGCTATAGCTATATGACTACAAACCTATTAGAATTAAATCTCTATTCTAAAAATTAAGACTTATTCAGCAATAAATCGTCTCCACTAAAAAACCTACTTTTTGAAGAATTTCAGAATTTAATATTTCAGACAAACTTATATTAACCTCTCGTGAAAGATATGCCATAAGTTTAAAAAAATTATAAAATATTACCAAATTTATTTATTAATTTTAATATTGAGCTCAAGTTTTTATAACATATTCAAAATATCGATATAAACCAAAAATTTGTGTTAAATAAAATTGTTAGAAAGCACTTATCTCTGGAAATAACAATTTTTGAAAGTTATATTTCTTTTTGAAAGCGTGTCTCTATGACGGTCGCAGTTATAGAATTGGTTTAAGAATTCCAGTGAAGAATCCGTGTCGTATTTGTGATTGTCGTGATTTTGGTCGAAGAAGTGGGGAAGTGAGTGCAGAGATTGATTGCGGAATTGGTATTGAATGTCCAGAAGAAGCTTTTGGTGTAAAACCTCAACCAGATTGTTATTTCTCTTACGAACGGGAAAAGTGTTGCGGACGTCACGAGTGTCCCAATAAATTAGAGCCAAAACGCGCTCCAAAAGTATGCAAATATAAAGGCAAAGAGTATAAACTCGGACAGAAAATATTCCCCGACGAAGACCCGTGTAAGACATGTCACTGCACTGAAGACTGGAATGATGACAACCCATTGTCGAGTCATGCGTGTCATAAGTACAGGTGTGAATTCGAGTTGAGTCGCGATTTTAACAGTGGATGTCTTCCTATCTATCATGAGGGGACCTGTTGTCCAATTGAATATAAATGCCGTAAGTTTTTCTTAACAGCTTCTTATAGTTTGTCTTTTTTTATAATACTATTTACGAACAATGTTTATGAATACCCTTTTTTCATATTCAGTTATCGAAGAGCTCTATAAATACAATCTAATTATATCCTAAATCTAAGTAATTGAGAGCATTTGCGACAATAATATTTCAAACTAAGAATCAAAGTTATCTTAATTTTAATGTTTATTATAAAAATTCTTAATTTAATTAAAAACTATTTCTTTCTAAAAACAGCGAAGAGCTATGCCTTGCCATCAGTGACATCAAATCCTACCCAATGTGTGTTTGAAGGGCGAAAATATCCGATTGGTTCTAAACTTGATATCGGGGACAAAGTGTGCATCGACTGCACCTGTAAAGTACCGCCAGATTTTACATGTGTTCACAAAAGCTGTCCATCACCTGATGGTAATTGCTTTGTCGCCAAATGGGATAATACTGTTTGCTGTCAAAAGTATGTCTGTTCCCGACCACAAGAAATTAGAGATGAGTCACAATTCAGAGATTCATTCCATTCGCGCAGAAATGACTGAATTTTGATTTTTAATACAGAATTGATTGAAAAGTAATACATTTTATATCAAATTTTTTATGGGTTTGACTAAAGTGCCACTTAAATCAAAACTAATTTGCAAAAATCTAATTGTCATTATTTACATGTGTTCATTGTTTATTGTATTTAAATATTGACTGGTATCGAAATATTGTCATAATTTTTTAGTTAAATAAGTTTAATATTTAGTTTTATTAAAGCTCAAACCAGGGTTACCATCTGTTTGGTTTTGGAGCCTAATGTTTGGGTGAGGGACGGAGGTCCACCCGAACAATAGAATGTCCGGTTTTGGCTCAAAAACTAACAAAACTTTTATTTACAGGAATTTCAATTATATTTTAAGCCATAGGCCAATTCAAAGCGCAAATGGAAAGAAATGCTTAATATCATCTAAAAATTCAAAATGTCTTATTTGATAAATTTGCCGGTTTAGATTCTTTTTAAAAGAAGCAAAGGCTTAAAAGTTAACTAAAATTATTATTAAAATTTGTATTTAGATTTATTGTAATTGAATGTGTTTTTAATATTATGAATAATTTTATACTAAAAAGATAGGAATAGATTATTATCGAACAATCTTAAGGCAGAAATTTTCGTAAAAGTTAATCTTGAATTAAATTGTTCTTAATTTGAGGAATTTGTTAAAAAATAATGAACAAATAATTGTATTTATTCTTAAGATTAACTAAAATCTTTTTGGAAAAAATCAAAGGGTTTAAGTTTGGGTTTTTTGTTCGGCTTTGCCTTCAGCAAGAGGTGGTAAGCCTGGCTCTAACACTTACATTTATGTATAGCAATACTTCTAATTATTAAATTCATTTGATTTCTGTTAATATCATTCACACTGCTGTTATTCCACTTTTCTTTCGGTTCAGAATAAAAGAATAAACATTGAAATCCATTTGTATTTAATTTGACTTTTTTGTTAACTTTTAATAACATGTTTAATACAGCATTAAATTTATTGTATCGTAAGCTAAACTGATCTGTCACTTCTTTGATGGCTTCAATTTGGCACAAAATGTCTTCAAATGGCTCCGGACTGACCAAAATCGGGTTAATAAACAATTGAAAACATGATATTATTTGATTCACAAAATAGTCCGCAAACAAATTCATTTCTGGAACCAAAAAGCTATCGTTTGTCAGAAATGGTTTATCTCCTAAAGCAGGGGTGCAGAACTCGTTTAGTCCGCGGACCAAATTTTCTAAATTGTAATTACTGGCGGACCACATTTAT
>JAQGCH010003684.1:0-10166 GCA_034699485.1 Nanhermannia elegantula | reverse complement strand
GAACTTAGCAGGAATGTGCATTATGTGCCCCGAGAATATCAAATCCTACTCTATATCAAAAAATTCGTATATAATTAATATATAAAAATAGTGTACTACGGGCGGTCCATACGGTCATAGAGGTCAGATATTGACCTTTGAATGTCATTATTTAAAGCTATAATTTGAGGAATAACTCCCGACAGATCTAACCAATTGTCTGAAGTTATACCTTCATGGATTCAGCTCATCATAGCGAGTAATTTGATGCCACACTTGACCAGATCCGATCAGAACCTGACCACGTCTGACCAACTTCCGACGGGGATCTGGTCAAGTGCGGCATCAAATTACTCGTTATGCGCTGAATCCATGAAGGTATAACTTCAGACAATTGGTCAGATCCAATTGGGAGTTATTCCTCAAATTATATCTTTAAATAATGATATTCAAAGGTCAATATCTGACCTCTATGACCGTATGGGCCACCCATAGTACACTATTTTTATATATTAATTATATATGAATTTTTTTATATGGATTTGATATTCTTGGGGCACATAATGCACATTCCTGCTTAGCATTAAGCTATATTTTCAGTGTCGCCTGAGATAAGTTTTTCTGTTGCAAGCACCTATCTACAAATATTCAATCAGATATTTGTTCTATGTATATATCTTACTTGTACTGCATTATATACTGTATTTGCATAATACGGAATTATGAAAATTTTAAATATGAATTTTTAACAATTTTTATTAGAATTTATTGAAGATCTTACTCTAAATAAATAATCAAAATTTTCATCATTTCATAAATATATGCTTAAATCCACTCAATCAGTATTCAGTGACAGATTTATAATAAAAAAGCAAATTTCGGGATACTCTAAAAAAATCTGGAGTAAAGCTAAAGTTAAACTTCAGAGCTTTTTCACTCTTTTCTCAATAAAAAAAGGAGAGAAAAAGTCATAATAATAACATCGCATGCATCATAAGTTTTCAATTGATTTCGTTTTTCTAGCACTATATTCCATATAATATTTACATTTTTAAAGCAATTTTTTCTGCTTAAGCATTTCATATACTTTTAACAATAAAAGTATAACAACTTTTTCACTATAATGCTTGTCTTTACTCATAAGCTCCCGAAAAACATTTTTTCTGCTATTAAACCCATTACACAAAGAATAAAATATTTACGTGTAGTGAAAACATACCAGTGTATGAAAAATACAGATAATTAGAATAAACTTAAATAACTTTTTTGTTTTTAATTATAGTAAAAATTAGATTTTCCTTAAGATTTTCATAAGAATTTTGAAGTTGAGAACGCAATGAGTTTTAATAATTGATTTATTGATTTTTCAAAAATGATATCTCAACTCAATTTTATAAGTTATTAAAACTTAAATGCACTGAAAAATGATTGCTGTTATGGGGAGTCATAACAATCATAATAATGATCTCAGTTTGTAATAATACATTATTTTAAAAATAAATTAGACTCAAATATTATGTGTATATTTAATCTAACAATGAATGAGTCTTTCAAAAATCTAACTACAAATTAGCGCAAAAATTGTGTGTAGAATAATATGCAATCGTAGGACTATTGGGAATTAGCAATCATAAGGGTTTAGCGACTCTTCCTCTTCATTTAGTATATACCCTATATTTTGCTAAAAAATATAGATTAAAGTTTCTAACGATACTCATTCTGACTAAATCTTCTATTATTAAAAGAAAGCTACAGAAAAATATATTGTCTCATAAATTATAAATTAATACCTTTTCTTTGCTTTTATGGTTTTTAAATATATTTATTCTGAATTTGTATTATTTCCCTCTTTTGGTTCAAAATACTTATTTGAAAGTCTTGTGTTGAGTAAATAGTTATCCTATTTCTAACTGAAAGTTATCCGATAAATCATATGAGAAATATGATGACAGAAATAAACTCAGTTCTAGTTTCACTCTTTTTGTTGAGAGGAATTACTGAATGCCAAAGCAAAAAAGTATTCTGAGGCAGAATACAGACAATTTTTGTTCTAATTTACGGATAATTGAGTTAATATTTATTTTGTTCAATTCTTAAGTACTGTTATATTAAAAACATGAGAAAATAATAATCTTGAAAGCAGATAAAGTTTATGCGAAATCAATTGCTATTTTATTGTCTGAAAATCTCAATTCATTATTCATTTTAATATAAAATAAATACTAAAATATTGGCAAAAGCTTTGATACAGTACTTGAATGAATGGATAATATATTCATTCTTATGTCAGAGATAGTGAATTTCAGCGCACTTTTAAGCCTAAACTTTTATGATTAATGATAATTATTGTTACCGCCGATGGTATCGATACACATGAGTCTGTGAAGCAGTATAACAATTATCATTTATTTTTGTTAGAGATCATTAACTTAATGGTAGTGTAAATCATATTCTGTCAGAAAGGGGTTTCACCGACTTTACACACGAGTCGATAAAAAACTTTTGCATATTTTTACGCTTTCAAATGAAAGCTTAATTTAGAGCCTTTTCTTTTTCTAATTTTCAACGTGAATTCACATTATTTACATAATAACTACATTATCCTTAATTGTACTCTTAATTGAATTCAATTGAAAATTAGCTGTTTATGTATTAAACATTCAAATAAATAGCTCACAGATTCACAACTCTTTTTGTTGGATCATTAAGTCTATCAATGCCTAATTTAGTTAACATTAGCTATTAATCATTAATATAACGTATAACACAAATCTTTAACTAAAGTTCATAGAATGCAAAAATATAGTTTTAATATCATAAATATTATGCACACAATAGATTTGTTTGGCGTCATTTGATACCGTCAAATTTGATCCATGTAATTTCAAAGCCAATTAGAAAATATTATCAAAAATATATAGCGGTAAGTTTTAAATTTTTTTATTCAGATTTATAAAAGATCTCGGTTAATGTAACTAAGGTAATCTAACGTAACCTAACCTAACCTAACCTTATTTTAATTTTTCCGCTATCTATTTTTGATGCTCTTTTCTTATTGGCGATCAAAATGCAGGCGATTAAAAGGCAGCGATCAAATGACACGATACACATTGGGTTCATTCCCATAAAACAGACATAATATTTAACAAATTGCCATTATTTTTACCCACAACTAATTCTATGCTCTATATTCTTATTCTTTTATGCATAAAACAAAATACAAATTATCAATAATACAAAAAAAGAATAATAAAAAAGCAATTTTTATTTAATGAAGCGAAAAGAGAATTTTCCATAAAGTGGTTATTTTTTCTTGAAATTAGTTATTTTTACTACAGACTCATGACAAAAGTCTTATTCTTTCTATAATTTTTTAGCTTAAGGCGAATTTAATTCAATAGTAGTTTGAAAATGTTTTTCAGACATTAATTTGTCATCAATTTTATGTTTGATGTAATTTTTATGTTCAATGAGTGTCATCACAACTGTTACTTCAGAAAGAGTTCTAAAGCAATAATGAAAAAAGTTTTTTATCTCAGTTTTCCGTTCTATATATAGTCAGTTTTGTAATACAATTATTGATTAATCGTTAATTTTATTAAATTTTGGTTCGTTTTGCAGACATTAACTATACTTTTTTACGCGTTCGTAACTTATGCTTCAAATAATTTCTTTGTGTGTTGAATGCAAGTAAATATTTTTTCAGTTTTTAATTGTAAAAAAATGCACTTTCAATTTTAAATCACAAATACAACAAAGAAACACCAAATTTATTTTATTTAACATTAATTTAGATAATTAGAAATGTTTATGTAATCCGTTCATATGCATGAAAAACTCAAGATTTTGATTTTAATGAGAAGAGATTTTTAAAATTGCATATCATCTCATATTTAATCCAACGCTAAATATAGCACTTCAGAAATAGTGTCATTCAATTGATTTTTGTGATATTTACACCAGATTTACACTATAAAAAAGTATAATATTAAAAATATAGCTCTTTTTTCTATATATTACATGAGAAAAACTTACTTTTATTTGAGAATTTTGCTCATTATATGATAGGGCCATAAATTCTTGTTCATCATAATAAAAACAAGAATTTTTTTAATGGAATACATATTTTTTATCATAAGTGCTCTCGTAATGTAAAATTTATCACTTAAAATATTTATATGGGTGTCGCTCTTCTCACCCATTATGTAGCCGTAAAATAATGAGTATTATTAATAATACATAATGTATTCTAAGCAATAATAATACGATATTATTGTGTGTTTAGTTATTAGAAGTATTGAATGAACTTTAGAGCAGCTTTTAGTTTGTTCTGCGTTTCGCACATTTCATAACAATCTAAAAACCAATTTCATAAATAATTTTCTACTTATAATAAAATGCTTTTTACAAATGCTTGTAATAACTTTTTGAAACTTTTTTCGCATTAAATAATTACTAACGTATGAAACGCATTAAATATTTTGTTCAATAAATAATTTATGAATGTCTAAAATCTATAGATAATTCAAAATTTATTTGAAAACTTGTCCTCTTTTTAATTTGAGTCTCAAACTATAGCTCATAATGTTTGGTCTGTCTTTTGATTTAGAGATTAGAAAACCATAATCTAGTTTAAGGTTTAATGGTGTGGGATATAAATAAATGATGCATTTAGAGAACTTTCTCTTATATAATAAAACTGTTGGCACTATTTTAATATTGTATTTTATTTCGTTAGAAATAAAGCATTTTCGATAACTTTCTAAAAGCAAGTCATTTATTTGTTTTCTATCAGTATCTGTCTGTAAAATGTATTTTTCTTATAAATCTTCATACAATAAATAGCTTATCTCTTCGGACAAATCTAAATGTCTAAAGCTTTTCAAAATACTCAGCAAAAAAATTTAAATCTATTCTCATATCCAAATACAAAGTTATGTAATGGGAATCAAATAAATTTTTTGCAAATTTATCATTTGCTTCAAATATTATATCTTTATTTGTTTTTGAATTAATATTGTTTTTAAGGTAATACTTATTATGTTTTGCATTCAAATGTTTAGTCAATTAATTGAATGTTCAACAATGTTGAATAATTTTTATATTAAAGTTGAGTTTTTCTTTCAAACTCTATGAACAATCTTTTGAATATTAAAAACTTGAATTTCTAGGATTTGATCGATATTTAGCTATTTTTGAATTTAAAGTTTTTTCGATTTAAAGCTCAATTTTTCTTTATACATATGCGTCTATCATTCAAATTAATCTATAGATCAATTTTTAGTAAAGAGAAAAAGTGAGGACCAAAAAATACATAATATAAAATTCTGTGGTTTGCAGTTCTAAAGAATTTTGAGATTACGATCGATTTGACGGCTAAAAAATTCCGTTATTAAGTTTGAAAGTAGTTTACTTTAAAGCAGATTTTTCCTCAAAACACCTGCACTTTATTTTTCTTTTCACTCTGGATATTAAGCAAAATCTAATACAAACATAAAAGTCATGTCATACTCATATAATTCACGTGTAATTATTATTCATGTTTTGGTTATTTATCGTAATTATAATTTATTGATAAAATGTAGTATTTCGAGAAATTATTGAATAAAAACTAATTTATTTTATGTGTATTCCAAAATGTTGTACTTTTAGAAAACATTAATGCATTTGTATTTATGTTAACTGTTAAGGATTTAAGAACTTTTTATGAACTCAGTTAATGCAAAAGTTTTTGGCCATATTTTCCAATTAAATTCTAAATAACATTCTGGTTGAATAGTTTTTCTCTTTTTGGTTAAACTTTTATATAAACTGTACTTAATATATTACAGTAAAAGCTCGATATAACGCACCGATGTTACGAACATCTCGTTATAACGAATCCATTTTAGGTACGCTAAAGTACTCGAGCATTCGATTTAAGATACCTTTCTTACTGATAAAGGTTTAATCTATTCCCAAATGATTTAAATAGATTATTATTCAATAGATTTAAATATGAAACTAATATAAAAATCTTATAAAATTCAAATAAAATCAATGTAAAAGTATATTTTGAAGCACAGGTGTAATAGGAAATAGTTTCTAAAATGCGTATATTTACAGTCAAGATTAATTGAATAAAATTTTTTGAATGGAATTGAAAATTAATTTTAAAATTATAAGTCAAATAAAAGATATGTCATTTAAGTCTATTGGTTTGCAATTAAAATGCTTAAAATTCTGAATTATACTAACAGTAAAAGCCCGATATAACGAACTAAAATATTTATCCCTTGAGGATTCGTTATATCGAGCTTTTACTGTATTTAGAATTTGATAGAACACCAAAAACAGGATGAAATAAACCCAGGGCTTGCCGGGTATTCACTTAGTCTTTTATGGCTCAGAAATATGTAACAAATTTGAGAAACTATCCAATTGTTGATTTTTGATGTTATTTTTCTATGTGAAAAAATTTTCAGAAGAATTAATTGTTTAAAATAATAGACGATTTTTTAACATAAGTTATTATTTTTTTAAGAATGTGCATTCTTGCAACCCCCCCCCCCTCCCCCGAACGCTCGTCACTTTGTCTATACCCTGCATTAAATCATTAGGTATAACATTACTAAAAACTTCACTAATATCTGTCAAAAATGCATAAATAAAACATTGTGTGTAATAATAATAATTTGAAGTAATAATAAATGTTGATAATAGTATTGCTTTACTAAAAGCATCATTAATGGCTTCATAGCGTGTGGGCATAAACAAAAAGGTGATTCAAATAATTTTCGTCATTCCAAAACTCAGAAATGCACACCTTTTATGCAAAGTTTGCTTCAACTTTAGATAAATAAAGTGAATGGCAATTCTAATAATAAAAACATGTATTGTATGGCACAGTATTATACAAATTGCCAATAATGCTAAAGAATAACTTATGGCACAAAAAAGGCATAACATAAAGTAGATTTGTAAGTAAGTCTTTGTGAAAGCAATAGTTTTGTTATAAAAATATGAATAAAATTCTGAATTCAAATATATAGCTAATAATGCAATTCTTGTAACCAAGATTAACATTAATTTTAATTTAATCAAGTTTTAACACTAATTATTCAAAATGAGCTGTCACTTATAGCAAAATAGATTTTAAGCAAATTAATTTTTCGGATAAATTCAAACTTTTTATGCCTTATGTTTTGATTGATTATGATTTAGCGAATGCGTGCAGTCTTTGTAGAAATTTAAGAAAAGAAATATTACATAAAAATTATATTAATGCAAACTATAGCACATATACAATTTGAAAGACGACACTATTACTTCCGTACTTTCTAATAATTATAATGTTAAAAATTTAGCAGTACTTAAAATCTCAATTCAATTTATTGAATGACTCATTTCTCAAAATTCAAGTATATTTGCATTACAATTGAATAATTAATGAAATTTTTAATTTAATGATCAAATCTTCAATTTGCTGAGAGATCTCTCAATTTAATCAGAAAAAGAGCACTTTTTAGGGCAAATTTTATTTTGCATCAATTTTGCTCAATTGTCAAATGTGTGTTACTTTATTCTGCATCAATTGGGGTGAAAAAGGAAATGAAAGTGAATAAATTGAATCAATTTAGTGCACAATAGATCGTGTAATACATAAGAGATAAAGAAGTGAGACATTCTCATCCGGAAAGTCAAGATAATACAGTAAATTCTGCATACAATGATTGCTATGAAAAATGAGATATTATTACTAACAATCCTCATATTAATGATACCTTTCCTGTGAAATATTTGTCAATTTTGTACACAAGTTGTTAACTTATATTATATTAAATCTACAAATAATTCTCAATCAATTTGTATGATTTTATTGTCTGATTTTCATGGACTGGTACTTGTAATGTAATTAATTTACAGATCATTTCATTATGTTGTGTTCAAAGTGTAGTCATAATAATAGATAATTGAAGTACCAAAACTCAAAACAAGTGTTATATAAGAGTAGGGATCGCAGACATAACATTCAGATATTTAATTGCTATTTATATAATTTTTTATTTTAATACACTTTTACTGTTCGAACATTCAATTTAATATAAATAGATTTTATATTCAATCCTCAATTTAAATCTCAAATCAAATACTAGTTTTATTTTCTATGACACGTTTCAATGACTCGAGCCTTTGACTCAATCAATAGATGTTTATTATTGGAAGAAAATATATTAAATAAAATGTTGCGCTCGCTCTTTAAGCCAATATTATTGTTATTATAAGACGTACTCTCAATTAGTTTGTTATGCTATCTTACAATCAAATAATAAAAATAAGTTAATTTTAAATGCAATATTTTCAGTATAAAATGTATATTTCATTCACACTTCAGTTTAGATATTGTAAGAAAGTATGCTTTCGAGCGCTCATAAGTACCGGTTAACTACCGTATATATATATAAGGATATAATTTCTAAATATTTGGTTGATGTTTGTGTTTATATAAATACCTGTATTGCATGCATTCAGTTAATGTGAACTTGAATTATAGTTTACTGTACTATTTAGTTAGTTAGGTCACAAAATCTGATATTTATCTATTAATTTTTACGCATCTTTCACTCAAACATATTTTAATTTAAATGTTTAACAGATGTGATGCAGGTTTAACAGATTGAAAAAAACTCAAACTCATTATATTTTTTTTAACTCTCAATAGATTTGAAACCCAATAAATAATGTTTAGTTTAAATTAAAGTATAAATTATTTAGAGCCGAACTCCTAAGTAAATGAAAAAACATATAATCTTAACAGAAGAGTAGAGTTTATTTACAGTTAGGAAAGTGTAATAAGTAATAAAACGCACTAAAATCAAAGGGTAGGTTAGATTACTATTGACTGTGTTAAAAGTTAATTGAGAATTATATGTGTGGCTCTTTGGAGAAAGTTTTCTATTAAATGTGAACTCATGGCAACAAAATAGTAATGAGCGAAAGCAAAATGAAATTTATCACTTCATATCAAAGCTCTATATCTGTTCTAATATTATACTTTAACTTTATCTGAACGCATAAATCTTGGATCATATATTCATAAATTGTGTTATGAATATAATTAACCTTTTTGTCTCAAAAGCTAACCTTAACTTAAATCGAAAATGAATAGTTTTCTATTACTTATATTATAATTTATAAACTATAATAATGAAACTCTAAAAGTGTGGTAATACTAATTCATAAATAATAAAAATTATTTTTGATGCACAAAAGACAGTTTCATTACACTAAAAGTTTTGGTCCTTTAATAATTAAATCCTAACTAAAAACAAAGAGACAGAGCTATTGAAAGGGCGACTGAAAAGAGAAAGTCGAGCCATTGAACACATTTTGTTATCAAACCAAACACTTAATGATTAGAACAACAACAACGGCAAAAGGCGCACAACAAACCAAAAAAGCCTACAAAAATCGCTTTTGTTTTCGCACTGATAACTTTTAAGTGTACTTTTTTTCTCTAAATATTGATTTACCTTTTATTAGGAAGAAAAGAACAATCCATTTGGTAAACACTAAACACAAATTCCTCATAATTACTAATTCGGCTTCAAATTGTTGTTTTACAGGCTTCTATAGTTTGCACACTTTATATGAATTGAAATGAGTTTTATTTGCAAAGTAGCTCAGCTTCTTATAACTCTACTCATAGATAAATAAGAAATAAACGTTATTAAAGACATTGATGTATCACTTTTTGCTCAAAATTAATTTTATGTTTTGTTTTTTGGTCACAAAGAAAGTTGAAGATTAGAACAAATACAGAATTGAATTGAGAGCTGCAGCTATAAATGCAAGCTTTAGATTCTTACTTTATTTTTAGCTTTTATTTACATTTAAAATTATATCAATAAATAATTTAAATATACAGTATTTGGAAAAGTTTTCACTCTGTTATGAGGTGTAAGTTATTGAAAACTAGAAATAAAACACACGATTTTACTATTATTTAATCTAAATTAGAAGTAGAACTTTCAATTTTATTTTCCAACTTTTTTTTACTTTTATCTAAAAAGATTTTAGATATACGAATACAAGTAGTATAAGTTAGAGCACTAGAACGCACAGATCTCTGCTTTGAACTGAAAATGCTGTCACTTTTATTGGCAAAATGCTAACAAACGAATGAAGCCGTAGAGCAATACAACGAA
>JAQGCH010003683.1:0-10167 GCA_034699485.1 Nanhermannia elegantula | reverse complement strand
AAAAAATTATCCTTTGGTCCCCCCTTTGATTTTTTAATTTGTCCAGTTTTGGAATCAGTTTGACCTGGTCACCCTAAACGTGTATCGTTTCTCAACTGTTAGCACATAATTTTGTTTTCTTGACAGTACTTATTTTGTTAGAGCTTAAGTGCATTTTAATGTCATTTTACAAGACTTAGTGAGACTCACTTTAAATGTGTTCTTAACTTAAAAGATATTTATGTTTAAATGTGTTTTATTCTTAAAGGTCGACTCAAATCTCAGAAAATCTGTGTTAAAGTGGTTTAACAAATATAAGATTAAACATCATTTTTAGAAATGTTTTTATATTTAATATAATTATAAGATTAAAGCATACGAATCATTTTTAAATCAATATTCAACACATGTGCTTATGTTTAAATTCTATTAATATGAGAGAAATGCTGGTAATAAAAAGCAGATCCTTTGCTGTTTAGTTCAGCTTTAGTTAATTGATAATTAGAAAACTTAAATTTTTGCTATAATCACAAAAATCCTTTTGGATCAACTCTTATATTTATTTATTAAGCTAACAATTAAAATAATCTTTTGAATTCATTTAAAATCTAAAGTTTTGAATTTAATACCATTCAATTTTTCTAATTTTAAAGAGACAGTATATATATAGACTAAGAGACTAAGAAAAATTTATAGTATTTTAAACAATTTTCATCCACACTATAGTTTGATTCTTTGAGTCATATTTGGAATACTTTTAAATTATTGATAGGGTTCACGAAAATAGCAAAATTTTCAAAATGTTTGAAAACAAACCCTAATTATTGATATATTTTTAAAAATGTATTTAATTAATGTTTTATCAAATGATTTTACTGATTAGCTATTCATGATTGACAATTGTGTTGATGATTGGAGGATAGCAATGACTTCTCAACGAATGGCTTTAATCTGTTTGGAGTTAGTTATTTGCGCTGTGCATCCGATTCCTGGAGAATATTCTGTAAAATTACAGTTTTAATGATTTAATTTATATAATTATTTCATTATCTAATGTATATATTTATATAAAGTTTACGTGGACTACAAAGTTGGCGAATCACGGCGGAAGGTTCGAAACGAAATCAGTTCAGGTAAATGTATCATTAATAATAAGTTTATATTAATAGCATATTTCTCATAAATTTTCATTTAATTAACGGTTTTTATGAAAATAGTAATAATTAGAATATTAGTCACATACAGGTATTTCATAAGAATATAAATGATATGAATATTAATTATTAGGTTCCGGTTGATGTGACGCTATCATTACCGATGTTTTTGCGTTTATATCTAATTTGTCGCGTTATGCTATTGCACAGCAAATTATTTACTGACGCGTCTTCTAGAAGTATCGGTGCATTAAATAGAATTAATTTCAACACTCGGTTTGTCCTCAAAACTTTGATGACTATATGTCCGGGAACTTGCCTTATGGTGTTTCTCGTCTCTCTTTGGATTATCGGCAGTTGGACTATGAGATTATGCGAAAGGTTGGAATTTGTTAAGATTTAGAAATGTCTTATTTATCACATATTAATTAAATTGGAACAATTTGTTTCACAAAACTCGTGCCATAAACCCTGTTTTTAATACCCTTATAAACAAATTTAATCCATTTTAAATGAGGAATTCTTTTATTTTAGTGGTTTAGGTTTTCAATGGAGTAATATTTTGTTTGATAGCATTAAGAATTTATAAATTTTAATAGAGTTCTTTTTACATAAATAAATTTAGTAGATCTACTGTACCAACATCTCATCAGAGACTTTCTCCAAGCTGAAGGGAGGGGTCCAAACTAGAGTGTCAATTCAGTATGAATTTTTTACGGTTAGGCAATATTAATTACGAAACTGTACGGCACTCAAATTTTTTTATTCCGTAATACGGATACTGTACCGATTTTTACTCTAAATTTTATTGTGTACCCAATGATCACATGTGACCGCAAATATTCGCTATAAGGGGGCTCATTATAAACAGGAAATACTGTAATACTATTATTATTAGTAAAATAACATAAAAAGGTAATGAATTCACTTAAATCATTTATGTACATGTATTAAAAATTGAACACAATTTTAGCGCATTTTTTAAATTTTCGTAAAATTCCTAAATTTAAAAATACGGAACTGTAGGGACACTAAAAATAATTTTACTATACTGTACTTTAAGGAAATCCGTACCGGAAAATTCCGTAATGCTATACTGTACTGTACGGAATTTACTCTCTAGTCCAAACTCATATGTGGTTTAAACCGATGATTTTTATAGTACTGAAAAATTTGTCGCTCTTCAGAGACAATATATAAAAAACAATTTCCTGGAAATTTTTAACAGAATATTTTTTGAGAAAATATGAAAAGTGAGTAGCTGGTATTTAATTTTGATAAAACTAAAACCTTTAGAAGAATCGATGCATGTTTTTTCATTTTATTACAATAATTGCGTGTCCGAGTCCTACCCGGACAAACACTGTCATCTGTATAGATATTGAATGCAGTTATAGGAGATTTTATCTAATCTAAAGAATAACCTTTTCAGAAATGCATATCTTATAAAAATTTTTTATCTAAAAATCATTTTTGAATTCATAAATTTTAAGTTAATCTTAAACTAAAAATTACTCAAAATTTTAATTATTGTTAATATATTACTCAAAAAAGTGTCATTTTTGTTAGGAAGCCTTCATTATTACGCTTAAAGTTTTAATTTAGTTTATTGTTTTGTCCAAAATTTTATATTTCATCTGAAATTAATACTTAATGACTCCATTATAATAAAAATTTTGTGAAACAAAATACTCATTACATCAAATATTTACGATATTTCTTAATTAGTATTTATAATTAAAGAGCAATTTTTAGTAATAATAGTGGGACTGTACAGGGGTTGTGCATTGCATATGAAGTATGATAGTATTTTTCTATTGTTCAGATGTTATACAAGATTATAAATTCTATTCAAATAAACTCAAACTATTGTTTAAATACTTAAATATGAGCTTTTTTATTATGTTACAGCATATTTGTAAATCAATGAATGTGAGTATTTCTGTTGCTTAAGTGAATATTTTTAAGAACGAAATTCCTCGAGTAATATTCAGAAAAATTTGAACTTTTGTTAAATTTTGAAATACGAAGTAGAATTTCTAACTGCATTATTATAAAAATCATATTCATTTTGAATCTTTAGAAGGATTTTTTAAAGCACTCTAACTTGCAGCTTACAGAATAAATGAGATAAAATTTGAATTTTTGATATCTTCTTTCATTTTTCAATAAACACTTTCATATAAACATTTATTTTTACTCTATTGATGACCAATTTTCACTTAAATGTTTGCTGGTAGTAGTCATTAATGTTGTTACCTCAATACAATAGCTCATTGGGCTAATGGTCAAAGTAATTGACCGAAACTCTAGTATAAGTTAATGGTTTGCATCCACTGTTGGAAAGACTATTTTTTAAACATGTTTTTCTATTATTTGAAATAAATGTGTTCAAAATGAACTCAATTTCTCGAAGCTTAAAATGTGTACACAAGTAATTCTCATTAAGCTTAAGCTATTATCGGATGGCGAAATTTACTATAAGGTATTAAATGAAGGAAATGAATTGAGTATCTGTCTCTTGATTCAAAGCGATTTTGCAATTTTTTCGAGTAAGAGCCGCCCAAATCCGATCGCTCAAAATATTAGAATCAAATCAAAATACCCGATCAGACAATAATCACCACGCAGTTCAAAAATATTTTTTTATTCAAATCTAAATTGTAACAAATGAACATTTTATTAAAGTAGTTTATCGGCTGCTTTTTTATAAGTTAAATCTAATCAGACATAATTCAAATTTGATTTGAAATAATCATTGAAATGAGTAAAAGTTAGTCCTTATTAGAGTTCTCTATGGAATGAATGCAATAAAGAAAATCCTATAAATGGTTTTGATCTTTAAGTGTTTGTAACAAATAAAGTTAATCTATATCACATTTAATGGCTAAGAAAGAGTATGTGACACAAACATTCCTATGTTGCAATTCAGTGCTTCATAAACAAATCAAAATATAATTTAATTAAATGGATTTTGGGATAAAATAGAAATTAATTATTTTTGCAATCGATTAATCATTTGGATAATTGTTTCTGTAGACATCACGATGAAGAGCACGCGAATTTGTTGAACACTATGTGGTTAACAGCAATCACCTTTTTATCTATAGGTTTTTATCTTTTTCTATATGATTACATCATTTGATTATCTTTTTTATAATTATATTTTATCTAATCTTAATCCAGGCTATGGAGACATCGTCCCCAACACGTACGTTGTTTAAAAGTCTTAGAAACTATAAAATCATTTATTCTGTGTGAACGCCATGTTTTATAACTTTCAGATATTGTGGTCGAGGAATTGCAGTCTTTTCAGGACTAATGGTTAGTCACAATTTTCTAATTATTGTTCAGTACAGTCGCGAATCTCGGTACTCTTATAATAAGAAAGAAATATATTAATAAATTAAAAATATATAACAAGTAGAGCTCTGAAAATCGTATATAATAACGGTTAGCGGTAATGTCCTAAAATTAATAATAAGTTTTCGATATGATGTCAAAAACTTCAACTGAAACTTCAACTATTTGAGTCCATTGGCATTATGCTTGAAAACAGGGAACATCATTAGCCCTTTGCCAAAATTCTAATGTAAAAAAACTTTAAAAAGCATTCGATAGACAGTTCGAGATTGAATGACTTCATTTTCAAAGAGTGTTCAGCTAATTATTCACTTGTTGTCACCTTTTATCCTTATAAATAATTGTTATATTACATTAATTATGCTGATCAGCTCTCATTCAAATACATGTTTTGTTTTATAATTAAGTTGATTTATTCGCTTTCTCAATGAATAGGGCGCTGGCTGCACAGCCTTAGTGGTAGCTGTGATCGCAAGAAAATTAGAACTAACGCGAGCGGAAAAGCACGTCCACAACTTCATGATGGATACACAACTCACTAAAAGGGTATTCCATTCAATCATTTCTTTCTCATTAAGATTTTTGAATATATTTAGCGTTCAAATCAGAATTTAATACATAAATATATAAATTTTGAAAAAATTGAAGATCGTATTTCTATTATACTATTATACTGTAATCATATCTGTATACATGAATGCTAAAGTTTTATCTTTAAATCACTTTAAACAATGCTCAAACTTGCTTTACATTAAGCAAACTTTTAAATTGCAAACTGTATGACACACTGTATGGCACACTTACATGAGTTGTATTTCTCTTGTATCATTAGATTCGATGCATCCATTCTCTCACATAAGTTTATTGCCTTCAATTATATAGACATATAATTTCCTCTTCTCTTTTTTATTTCCGTCGTTTAACTACTTTCACTCTATTCTATTCTATCAGTATTTTTCACTTTACGTCGTTTTTATAACTTAATGGTTGAGAGCTTTAACTTTTTTTACTTGAGCACAATATTTGAAAACAAACCCAATCAGCTTCCTCTTGATCTTAAGATTCATTAATCTTAAGATAAGTCTAAACCTTCTGCTGACCGGTTCCAGAAATAAAAATAATTGGATCACTGGTTTGATTTGTTTAAAATTTAATTTTAACATTAAGTCTAAAAAATGAAATGTAAGCTAAAAGCTTTGTCACAATAATGAATCTATAAAATTATGTTTAATGACTAAAATTTGAACATAAATAATCTTAATACTAACGGTGAATATATAAATAAATTATAAGTTTTACTTTGCTCAGAAAATCAATTACTAGCGGTTAAGCCATTTTGACTCTAATAAATTCCTTGTTATGTAAATTACTTTTCTGTACTATACTGTACTGTACAGTACTTTATCATACATGTAATGCAAAATTCAGTGCTTTACTCGAAACTTACTTTTACTTATATTTTCTTTTGATTATTATATTGTATGAATAAATAAAATCAATATAAAAGTTTTAGTTTCATGCAATTTAATATGCATTTAAACAAAATAAATCTGATTTACATTTTCTCTTTTAATTTTTAGTTTAATAAATATAGCAAAAGATGTTTTCTGCTTTCAATCAGTTTAAGTTTGTTAGAAAAGACTAAGGGACGTTCAAAAATTACATCCGAGTGCAGGTATAAGGGGGTGTCTCTAAAACGTGACTAAAATGGACGAACCAGGGGGTAGAGGTGCAGTAGATTCGGACGTCAATCTGAAAGTGATTAACATTTTAATAAATTTTAAAAGATTTATTACCAATAGTACGCATTAGGTTACATTTTAAAAATAGAAATGAGGGACCGGTCTTCTATCAAAATGATGAACTTACTGAACAGCTGAATTAGCCTAATAATTTTATATTAAAACGAAAAGTATGACGTCACAGTACAGCGTTTAGATTCAAATTAACAATTTTATAATAAGTTAACTGATATTTAGTGAGGGTCAACAACTGTCCAGATTTTAGTTCAAAATATTTATCCATTGGCCCCCCATTTGATTTTAAGCGGTCCAGATAAAGTCCAGTTTAGGTCTCGATTAGACTGGTGCCCTATTTCTAGTCAATTGTCATATTCATATTATGTCTCCGTTAATATAATATTTCAATTCTTTATTTTATTGTTTAATTTAATAAAATAGATTATATGTATTTTTATTTGAAAAGTAATGTCAAAAATTTTTCATTTTGATGGGGGGGGGGGTCAGTAAAAATGTGACGTCTTCGTCTTCGTGACAGGGTGTATAGTCAATTCGGATGATTGTGGACATGTGGTAGGGGAGGGAGGGTTTAGGCTCAAGGTTACGTGGATGTCATTTTTGAACGTCCCCTAACGAGAAAATACATTTCATTCTAATCGAGTCCAATGGTACATATCATTCGTTTTATCATTTAATCTTCACTTAAGATCATTGCGTGTATCTGTATCTCAACATAACATAATGCCATGCATTACATTATTACTCAAATCTCTGTAACTGAAATCGCTGTATAATAATAACTAAAATGTTTATTTATTTGATTTCTCGAAATATTTTGATATAAACGTTATTATAAGTTAACAATAGAGTAGAGCAGTAGAGAACGGTTATTTCACCTAAATTATTAAAGTGTTTATAACTTGCTGTTTCTAAATTGAATTGAGCTCTCTTTTATTTATTTTATTTTACATTCAACATCATTTAACATCACTATACAGTTAGTTCTTATATGAAATATCAATTATTTTTTGGTTCAAATGTCAGCCACATTACAAATATTTAAGTTTATTATTCAATTAAAGACTTAACTTCAATTCCAAGAAGTTTAACATTAAGTGATGGTTCAAATTATTAGTTTTTTTTTGTTTAATTACTTTAAAATGTCTAAAATTTTATTTAATGCTTCATTTCGATAATAATTAAATGAAATATATTTTAAAATATCGCTTTAACTCTTAATATATCAAAAAAGTCTAATCAGTTTTTTATTAGTCGAGTTATCAGATTTAGGCTTATATACAGTTACTGTACATACAGTATATATCACATTTATATTTAACAAGTTTATTAATCTATTGAAATATATAAGAATTAATTTATAAATTAACTGAAATCATATTATTCTTTAGCTAAAGAATGCGGCCGCGAATGTACTGAGAGAAACATGGCTTATATATAAAAATACTAAATTGACAAAAAAAGTTAATACATCTCGAGTTAGAACACATCAAAGAAAGTTTTTATTAGCCATTTATAGGTAACTGTTGTTACATATCATTATTGGGTTCATTCTTGTTTATTCACTTGTTTTATAGTCTTAGGAAAGTTAAAATGGATCAGAGAAAGCTCATGGACAACGCTAATACCATTACAGATATGGCAAAAGTAAGATATTTTGTTACAATTTTTAAACTAACTTTATAAATGAGTTCAAATGTCTTAAAATAGAACTAAATGAGGATTACATTGCATGTTGTTTGGAATATAAACTTTAAACAATCATATTTAGTTCATACAAAGCTTTTAAGAAATTAGAATTTATTTAACCGATTCTTGTTTTAAAAATACAGCTTCAGAAAGATAATTGTTTCCATTCAAAGTTTTAAATATAGACTAAAAGTTAATTTCATCAATTTTGCTTCAGATGCAGAGTAATGTTTACGAACTTGTGTCGGACATAAATGCGAGACAAGAACTTTTAGACGAAAAAATAGTTTCTCTTGAAGACCGTTTGGCACTTATATTTGATCAAATAGAGGCACTGCCAGATCTATTTTCTAAAATAATTCAACAGAATCACACACATCAGGCTTTGAGGACATCTTTGCCCACTTTAGTTGAAAATATAGTTCAATCTCAGAATATGAACGACAAAAATAATGCAAATAATGAACAGACGAACTACACGTACTCAAATTCGAGCTCAAATCCTACAGAACAATCGCAACGACATACTTATCTTCATCCTAATGATGCGGCCTCGCTATCAGCGAGACCGAGTTGGTCAGCATCTAATTTAACTTCACCCGCAAGTGGTGGCCGACAATTTCTCACACCAACTGTGCTGAGGACAAGCTCTGTAGACACTTGACTTATCAGCAGAGCTTATATTCTTAAGAAATATCTAAAACCTCTGAAAAATATTTTATTATTTTGAATATGGATTGAGTATTGTTTGACTTAATTTTGGACAAAAATCGATTTTTCAATCGAATTCTGACAGAATCTATCCTTGAAGTATAATAACTGAGAGATCGTATGCTGTGTATCGTGTGATATATATAATGAGAATTTTGAGCACAATAGTTAAGTGCTGTCATGTAATGTCGAGTACTGGTAATGCACATCCCGGTCAAAAAGCAGACATTAAACCTTTATAGACACTCATTTTTATACAGCATTTGCACACTTTGTAGCACTTAAACTATAAATATTTTAAAGTATATAATTAATGTATTTATTTTGACAATACTTAAAGATGTGTTTTAATGCTATCACTCTTAAAAGCGTTATAAAGTCTTTTATAATTTTGAAGTAAATTTATGGAAACTGATCGATTGGTTGTGTTAAATGTGGTTACCAGTGAAATAAAGTGAAAGCCTATTTAGAATTAAATAATTTTTATAAATTCCTTTTAAACTATGTATTGATATTGCAGTGATTCTCAGATTTTTTTACTCGTATTTCAATTAATGCCTCATATTTTTGTTTCAATAAAATATTTTATTCAATGTCTTCATTTGTTATTTACATAGAAATGATTTATCATCATTTATAACTCAATATTGTGAATGAGTATAAGTAGTGATGTAAAAATACAAACTATTTTTTCAGAATTGTATTAGGGACATTCAAATATGACACCCACGCAACCTTGAGGCTAAACCACCCTCCCCTATCTTATATCCACAATCATCCGAATTGTCTATACTCCCCTGCACGGAGATGTCACATTTTCCCTTACCACCCTCCCTCAATTAAACACAATTTTTGACAGACTTTTTTAATTAAAAATCTTTAATGAGATTTATTTGTTGCTGTTTTTGATATATGACTTCTCTTATTTTTTAAAATTAAATTAAACAAAATATAACTATACTTTTGATTATAATTTTTCCAATATTTTTAAATTTCAATGACAATCAAGTGGATGTCCGAATCTTTTCGACCCCTACCCTCTTATTCGTCATTTTTAGTCACGTTTTCAGTCAAATCCCCTTACCCATGCACGTGGATATCATTTTTGAACGTCCCCTTATACAATGTATATCTTTATTGCGTTTCTTATTATTCATAAGGCTCTGGGATTATAAATTCTACTTCATCTTCATCGAAAGGTTCAAAATAAACCCAAACAAGTGAATTCTGTTTTCTTTTATTCATGTTTACAAAATAAATTGTTTAAACACGCGTTTATAGAAATCTACATATTTGCCTGACTGCAGATAGCGATGATCCCTTTGTATAATACAATCATAAATTCTATTTTGCATTATACAGTGTATAATACAATTGTATAAAACAAGAAATTCTATTTTTGCATCACTAACTATTTCGAGTACTATTAATACAATAATAATTATACAGTAGTGGACAGTTGAAACAGTAATGAACACCAGTGTTTCGATATCTATCCATAGGGGTATCCAATG
>JAQGCH010003682.1:0-10167 GCA_034699485.1 Nanhermannia elegantula | reverse complement strand
GTTTTTACCGAAAATAAACACTGAAAGCATGCTTTCTATATGAAGTTCAACTTGAATTATGTCTCAATCTCTTACTTCAGGGTATATTTTGTTCAGTTTTTGAACTAAACATAACATTTTTATTTGTTTTTTAAAAGTCTGAACTTAACTAAACTAAAGTTAACGTTTTATTTAAATATGGAAAAATTTTATTATAAGGGACTCAGTTTAATGTTATACATGAAAGTATATATCTTTCTTAAAACTGCGACATAGTATTTTCCTTAATTGTAAATAATTAATTATTTAAAATTAAATTCAAATACAGTAAAAGGTATTTTTAAAATTTAATACCAATATATGAAAGTATTTGAAAAGAATTTTATTTTAAATAATGTTTAACAATTTTTTATTCATTTTTAGTGTCCTTACAGACCGTTTAGCTTAACATAAATTATATTTTCTCAGACTTTGTCCAGAATCATAAATTTAGTTTTCTATATAGATATTGAATAAATAATTGAGTGAAAAATATAACATAAAGTTTACATGTATTCACTTTGGAAAGTATATAAGATTTGGTAAAATAAAACATTTAAAAATAGTAAAATTAAATAAATAATGATCATTAAGTAGTATTTAAATAATGAGATTATGTTTCAATAGGTCACAATAAAGTGCATTTATAAAAAGTAATTAAAATCCTGTTTACAACTTTAAAAAGCCTTTTTGAGCAATTAGTTAACTGACTAAAAGTTTAATGAGATTTTTAGACAACAATTATTAAAGAAAAATCGACTTTTGTCTAATTTTAAACTAAATTAATTAAAGACTATTCACAAACTGACTAATTATTCATAGTATGGTTCACTTAGAGTTTATTTGCAAATGCTTATGGTTTTAGCTTTAATGACACAAGTTTTAGACTCGAGCAGAAAATATATTTATATTTCTCAAATTACAATTACAGTTCTTAAACTGTAATATTAAATAAGAAACACAAATAATGCAAAATATTAACTTAATGAGAATTCAATCCAACTTTTGCATACAGGCTCAACATATGTCTCGAGCCTCAATCCAGGCTCAAAGCCAACCTAGCCTGAGCCTCAGTTTAAAAGAGGAGACTCGAGCCGAGCCTGGAGCTTAGGCAAAGCCTGAGCCTATGGACATGACTATATATAATACTCTTTGGAGATATTTTAGCTTTAATTTTTAATCTCAGGCTTCGCACAGAATAATATTATTTATTTATATCTATAGTTTGTATTTCATAATAAAAAGTATAACATTGGTATAACAAAGAATCTGTCAATTTTTGAGGCATTGCTACAATAGCCGCAAAAGTTCTGATATGAATGCAAACGAGTATAAGAATATAAAATAATCTAAAAATTTGTTTTAAATAATATTCGGCTCGTATTTATATAAATTTAATGAGAACTTGAATTTTTTGACATTTTAATACATAGACTATTATAACTTAAGTATAGATATCTATAGTATTCTTAAGTATAGTTTATATAACTTTGAAAAACTTACTTTTTTGTTCATAACCAATTTTTGACGACATCAAACACTAAACAACTTGTTTATGACTCAAATTAATACTTTTAATAATCGAAAATAAGTTTTAATAATTTTGATGAATAAGAGATATTTGTTGGAAAAAATTGATAAAAACAGACTTTTGTACAGGTATTTAGTGTTAAGAACATAAGTTACAAATGCAATCGAGTGACTCTTTCATGAAAACGATGAAAACATAATTCACTCTAAATGTGTCAACCTTTAAAGCACATACAAATTTCATTATAATTGAAGTTTAATAAAAGTTCTCTTTGTTTATTAGTTTTTAATCTCAATTTATGACATTTGTTAACAGTAAAACAGTTGTCATTTGGATGTTATTCAATACAAAATTAAAATAAGGGCAACATTTAGTCCCAAAATTGATATGTAATTAATGATAACAGAAAAAACACCAAATATTCTATCATTTTGTATAAATTTCTGTATTTTAAACTTGAGCTAAAGACAGAAAACCATTATTCACGTGAATAATATATTTTTTGTCGGAAAGTTTTTTTATAAATACATTTTCAAAATTTTTCAAAAGTATTACATTGAACATCAAATTCAACGAATGCCTGTATCTCCTAATGGTGATGATAGGGATTCATTGGTGAACTGTTTAAATAAAAATATAAGAATAGTTATTAAAAAATAATTTTATTATAGCATAGAAAGTAAAAAGTTTATAGGGCTTATCAAATACTCTAATTCATAAAATCTTAACCAGTGCCGTACCTAGCTATGGGTCAGGGGGCAGAGATCCCCCCAAAAATTTTTGGGTACGTCACTGATCTCGGTTTGATTATAATATAACTTTTTAAGGAAATTGTTCGATAAATAAAAAGGTTATTTCTAAACAGACTTTTAAGCATAGACTCAAACACTGAATTATTTAAAGTTAAAACCATAACAAAAACTATATTAGACTCAAATTTTCTAACTTATGTTAATTTTCATCTTTATATATAATACAAAGGATGATAAGTAAAGTGAAGAAGTGTTGATACCCGAGTGACGCGACCAAACTTAGGACCGCCAGTGATGGATATGTGAACATTACTTCGCATCGCTTCAAATATACTTATCTTTTGTATAAAGAGTATAGCAATGAAAAAATGAGAGATAAAAATAAATAAATATTATTTTATATTATTCTTAATAAGTAGCGAAAGACTTATTACACCATTTTTAAGATAATTTTTTTTATTAACTTTTATGTACTCTTAAGTAACTTACATTATTTCGTTTGGATTCGAGTTGAGATTTAAGACAAAACTCTACTAAAGCGACAATCATTGCAAGAATTAGACCACCAATTAATATGTAGAAACAACCGGCGACGTTGTCCAGTGTTAGCTCACTTTGATTCGCGTCCTTATCAATAGTTTTTTTAAGAATTTGATACAAAATTGATTAGAAACAAATTTTGAAATGCTTTCTCTTAATAATTCTATAATTATCTTACTTTTTGCTCTTTAACCTTACACTCACTCCTGTCATACCACCATTTATTCTCTAATTTAGTTAAATCTCCGTTTTCTTTTAGATAAAGTACCGCTAAATTTAAAGAATCTCTGAAAATAATAATTAATATTTATTTAAGTAATAAATACTAAATGACCAAAATTAATATCTAATATATGTGCGAATGATAGCAAAAACATATTTGAGACAATTTTAATATTTAATTTGAATTAATGCCAAATAATTATGGAGAAAATTACTCAATATATCTCTGCATATGTTTTAGACTTTAGCTTAGGTTTTGTAATGTGATTAAAATTTAATTTGAAAACTGTATAAAAAGTAAACTTAATTCTATTGCATTAGAGAAAGTTAATGAATCACTTCTTAGCGCAGGGAAGAAGTGAAGTGCAGTTATTTAGAAAACTTTTTAATTAAAATTTCTATTCTCGAGATTTGTGAAACAAGTTGTTTCTGCTTTGAGGCCTCGATGTCTTCATAAAGAGAGATATAAAGAACTTTGAAGACAAAGTGCACGGAAATGATGAGAGAAAAGAGCGAGAGAATGAAAATGGATTTAGTTTTACGGTTGAAAACCTATATATTTTATCAGTCTATGAATCGTAACGAAGACGAGAGTAAAAAGCGCTGTAAATAAATGGGAAAATAAAAAGAAATCAAACCATTCAATGTTCTGTGACGTGAGAGAAATCCGCTAATCGGATGTTTAATACAGACATATAAAGAGTTAAACTTTTAAAAAAGTCTCTATTCCTAAAAGTGAAGAGTTAAATAGTTTTTTCTCTTATTTCAAACATAAATTAACAGATATAACAAACTTTGGCATTTAGGGCATTCTTTTATTTCAACCAATTCTAAAGGTCATTAACATTTCAAACCAAATATTTTTGGCAAATATATGAATTACTAAATTTACATTAATCTTAAGTTAATTTTAATGTAATGCCTAAAAATTGAGAAAAAAGTGCATTCATTTTTATTTTTGTTAATTTCTATTTTTTAAACTTAAATAAACCGCAACTCAAAAGAGTGTTATTAAAATAGTATTTCATTTCTATTATTAATAATAAGTGTTTCATTCAATAACTATTTAATAATAATTATTATTATGGAAAACAAAAAGTTGAAAACAAGTGAAGATTTTAATATTTTTGATGTTTATTCGAATCATTTCGATAATAACAGTGATTATTCATACAGAAGAGATTCATTTAGTGATAGAGTTTGTGATTTGTGTCAACTCTTATTGAGTTTTATGTCATTTTCAGACAAAATAGATTTTGAATGCGTTTCAAAACAGTGCAAAAAATGAATGTTTAATAAACAAAACACTTTTGAAATTTATTATTACGATTGTCATAATAGCAATACTTTGAATAAATTGCGAGTAAATTATGAATTATTTAATATAAAAGCATTTGAATGTGTGTTAAAAAAGCGTAAATTCATTAATAAAATAATTATAACTATTTCATGAATGAGTCTAACAGTGAATCTCTTTTACAATTGATTACTAAATATTGTAATCATTTGACACAAATTGAGTTCAGTTTTGAAAAAGTAAGTCAACAAAGTTTGAGACAATTCGGAGAAAAATGTGGACAAAAATTACAAAAAATAAACTTTTGTGTCCATAGTTATGAAAAATATAAAACTCTTTTGAAATAGTGTCCAAATTTGGTTGAAGTGAAAGGTTTTGTGATTTATCACAATTTGTTGATAATAATAAAGAGTTATTTAAGTCAAAAGAAGACAATAAAATCGGTATCACTTATGAACGTAATGGTAATGATAAGGAAGTGATTCAAATATTTGCTAAAATTTTTGGAAATACCTTAAAAAGTATCGAAATTTACTGTTTTGATGCAAATGAAGAGTCAGTCAATGTTTTAACGCAACAAATATTGAATTTAAAAGGTTTGTCAGAATTGAAGCTAAAAAATGGATTTCTATGTGGAAAGTCTCCAACTATTGGACATTTATTCACAAAAAATTGGAATTGAATGCAAACTATTAAAGTGTTTAGAAATTACTGCGTTAGAGTGCAGACAATTTTACACTAATCTTAGTTATAAATTAATTAATAATATGTCTTATTATAAAAATTTAAATAAATTGAGACTTTTTTACAAAACGATATCGAAATCGTCGAAACAGTGAGTAAATCATTGAAAGACTGCATAAACTTAACTTATAATCAAATAACTGACAGTTTCTTTGAAGACATTGACATATATTTACCAAAACTTAAACACTTATTGATTACGATCAAAAGTGAAATAACTAGGGCTGCGAAAAATAGTACCTTAAAATATGGTTTTAGACGCCTATAATAGTACCTAAAAAGTTGTAAAATAGGCAATAATAGTACCTAAAAACTTATGAAATAGGCACGAATAGTACTTTAAAATTTGGACTATTATACATTATTTATTTTTTAAATTGTATATATTGACATTTAACAAAGAAGTGGAGTTTATAAAAGAGATTGAGTCTTATAATTAATATTGAATTTTGAAAATATATTAGAGATTTGAGAGACTAACATATTTAGACACAGAAAAAGTAAGAAATTTAAGTGAAGTAATGAAGGGACCATTAAAAACTAATTGGATTTATATGACAATTTTTCACGATAAAAATTTTGTTTAGTCTTTCATTTTATTAAAAAAATTACCTATTTTTCTATTAAAAAACAACAAAAAAATCATGAAATAGGCACTAATGGTCATTTATAGGCAAAATAGTACCTAACCCTCAAAAAAGGCAATTATAGGCATTTATAATGTGTCTCAAGTGACTTATTTTGATGTGATTCGGACTTATATTTGATTCTGATTCGGATTATATCAAAGAGAAAAAATAGTACAAATACTATTTTTCGGAGCCCTAGAAATAACAGACAAAGCATTGCACTCATTGTCAAAACTTAAACAATTAAATACTATTAGTATATATCGTAATGGCATTGATCCCAATGGTCTCAAAGATGAACCACTGCCTCACATAACAGACTCAGGTGTTTGTGATGTTATTAATAATTGTTGAGAAATACAATCAATTAATTTCTATATAAGAGTGAATATAACTCACAAAACAATTGAAGAACTGATAAAACTCTCTTCAGATAAACCTAACACTCAATTGTTTCAGAGATGTTTGTAATGAAGACAACAATAATATGTTTAATGTGATTGATATCAATATTTTTAATGATTTGCCTAAAAATAGATTAATTAAATATGAATTGAGTGATAGACAGGCGGAGCGCCTCTTTATGGGCCCATTGCGTGAGATTTCGATGTAAAGAATACGTCATCTCAAAGACAAGTTATGAAAACTCACAAATCAAACAATAATAACAAATAGAAATTCTCTTTTATTCGAATATTACTTTTAATTGGTTTCATTACGTAATAATTACTCATTTTTTATAACAATTGTCTTATTTCTTTAGATATTCTCTCATTTTATAACCGGTTCATATACTCGTGTAATAAGCCATATATTGGTTTAATATTTGATTTGAATACTTTTTTTAAATACTTAGATCTTTAAGTATTAATCATTTTTAAAATATAATTTTCTCAGATATTAATATAATTATTACTATTCATTCATTTAATGACTTATTATTTTTATTACTCATTTTATTAGAAACTAATCTGTAATTTCTTAAGATTTCTCTCATTTTTATAACAGTTCATATAAATCATAAATTGCTTTAATGTTTGATTTGATTTTTAAAAAATACTTAATGTTTTGTAATTTTTGAAAATATAATTAAGCAATTCTTTTAATCATTTTTTATTAAAATTTTATTACTATTTATCGAATTATAAAATAATTTAGACTAAAAACAAATGATTGTTTCACTTCTCAAATAAAGTATATTTTATTTTAGATAAAAGAATAATAAATCAAAAATTAAAACCTATTGAGAACAGTTTCTTATTATGTGAAACAAAGATATTGACAAATAAATAGAATAACAATTCCAAACAAATTCTGATTTATATAGAGAATAAACTTCAAGAATTTAAGTTATTCTAAGTCTAGACTTATTATTTGAAAAAAGGGATGAATTAAATGAAGTAAATGGGTGTCAATCCATATGCAAATAGTAGGCAACTCTCAATTTCTAATAAAAGACAAAGAACTGCCGCAAAAGAGATGTGAAATGACTTAAGATTTGCATAACAATAGAGACCAGAATATAAGAGAACTAAAGAAGGAGTTCAATCTATAGCGCTGTCACAGTCTGGCAGTGGGATGAATGAGAATATTCTCATTAATGTTCGCTCAAAATTGATCTCTTCTTAAAATATATAAAATGTTTTTAACAAATTTTGGTCCAGTTTTTGCAGAACTTTAACAATCATAAGTATGATTAATAAAGAAAATGTCATTTATTTATACAAATTTGCCATTTTTTCATTTAATTATAATTAAGGATAACTCCAAGTTAAGCTTACATTACATGAAAAAGTGTTAAATGTCATTAATTATAAGACTTAAGCGAAAAAAAACTTTAGTTAATTACCTGATAGAGGATCCTAAAGGTGTGGCCACACCATAGCCTTTAGCATCTAAATAATAAGTTATTTAGTATTTTATTTCGTTGAATAGATGGGAATAAAGGTATAGTAAAATATTACCTAAGTTTCTGCCAACTTTGAGTGTATCGCACGGTTTTCTTTCATTGACATAATCATTTTGTGTGCTCTCTATTAAAAAAGCGTATTTCCCTTTAGATTCTCTGACACGACGTATTCCTTCACTATATGTATCAACAAAAACATTTGGCTTTGAGTTCATAAACTCCCACATTCTTTGAAAGACTGCGATCTTAGACTTCTATTCATTCAAATAATTTGATAATTAAAAAAAATTTACAAATTGTTCACACAGTAGTAGTGAAAGTAAAAAAATTTATAGAAATTAAAGCAAAACAATTACTCTGAAGAACTCCATAGAAGACGAATGTTTAAGTACTCCGTATTCAACTTCTGTTTGTTTTGCTAAATCATCTACAGAATTGATTGGCGTAACCATTCTTTCAACCTTTTTATAAGAGAGAGAAAAGTTTTTATTAGTTTTATTTCTATTACTGATAGAGTTCTCCAATTTTCACCGTTAAAAATGCCGCCAAATTAGCGGTATATGAAGATAATAGTATTAAAGTGAAGAACCACCAGACAGAACCTACTATTCGACCAGCGAATGATCTGATAAAATGAATGGCAACAAATTAATGGTTAAATATTAATATTTTTATATTATTTAAGAGACAAATTAATTTTTGATTAAAACATAACATGAGAGCCAATGGAGAGAAAGGCAAATAACAATTTGATCGTTAGCTGATTTGACGCACAATAAAACTGATAAATAATTAACAATTGATTAAGTAATGTGAGCGCAGACACAAAATATAGTTTCGACAAATTAGTTGAGACACAAATTCTAATGTAACTCTCACGAGAAATAGGAGTTATAACGCGTGACTTAATATATCAATGTTTCAATAGTTAATTATTCATCAATTGCTTATGCATTCAAATTGATAGAAGCATTTGCTCTTTAATAGACCCTTAAATTGATTTGTTTTCCGCTTCACTACGAGTGATGGGCACAGCTCTTATTATCTGCTTATTATGTAAGCTTCAAATTATAATATGCACATCACTTGATTAAGGCATTTATGATATAGGCAGAAATGATTTTCTCATACTTGGAAATACAATAAGTAGCAAACAAACTGCAATTATTTGCCCCAAATAGAACTTCACTCTTTGAAAGTACTATTAAGATATTGAAATTAATTAATCATATTTCATGTGATATCACCACTATATTAGTATATTTCATAATAAACATTACAGCGTTTTGCCAATTAATCAAACACAGGAAGAAGTGTTAAGCGTATCAAAACTAGTAGTGGTTTTTAGAGACAAACAAATCTGTTAGGCTTTGCCATTTGCGACACACACTAATTCCCAAACAAAAAAAGTTTCAATTTTAGCTAAGTTTTCGACTCATAGTAACATAACTTGAAATGTTAAGTTAGTGTTACTTTCAATTTTGAAAATTGAATGGCAATAAGCCTAAGGTTTGAAGAAATAGAAGTGAATTTTAGAATAATTGGGTATCGTATTTGGTATTAATATTCCAAGATTGGACTTAATGTTGGAATTATAAAGTCTGTATTAACCCAGTATAATAAGAGAAGAGTGCAGTGATGAGTTTTACCTCGGGCAAACATCACAGCCTTGCTGCATTATTGCACCCAAAGAGAACCACAACGAATTGTAGAGTGAAAAATCATTAGAGACATGCGGCCCTAATAGGGTCTCTTCGTAGCGCCACTCTTGAGGTGAAAATCTTGACACTAAGAACAACACAACTGAGACCCCCATATATGACAAGATAACAAACATCCATATCTCAGAACTTAATGGATTCATGAATGAAAAAATTCCCGGATTTTTCTTCTGCGGCTTTTTAATCATAATTGAAATTCCCAAAGACATGAAAGGCTTTGTAAAATCAATGACACGCTCGCGAGCAGATGTGATGGTCAACGGAGCGATCGCCATATCCGCCTCCTATTTAGTGATAAGATTCAAATTATATGCATTTGGTTTATAAATATGATAAATAAGTTAATACATAATTCATAAACTTATTTTTTATAGATTCTCTGCTCATCTATTATTTACTTCTACACAATTAGTGTTAATATTGCTTTTGCGTGACTTTCGGCTAATTTGTGTCTCAATACTGTCTAATACTAAAAGTTATGGACCAGACATTTGTTAAATAAAATGCTAATTATGCTAAATCATCAAAAATTTAAACTTATTTTATAAATAATCTGATAATAAAATTAAAGTAGAGCTCTGTTTTCATGTATTGCCGACTTTTAATCTTTAACTTTATGAATAATAAGCGTTTAATGTATGCACTATTTAATTAGCTTAAGAGATAGTATCAGTTTATATATGTTTTGGTTCTAATACTTAATCAGAAAATAACTGAATTGAATAGCTTTTAGATAATTATTTCCAATGTTTGTATACTAATAACATGTTTGAGATTCTATTTTTGCACATTTTTTCGATTTGA
>JAQGCH010003681.1:0-10172 GCA_034699485.1 Nanhermannia elegantula | reverse complement strand
AGACTCTCGTTATAGTGAAGTCGGATATAGTGAACCTCTCGCTATAGTGAACAGTTTTAGACCATTAGTTTGGTTCGCTATACCCGACAATGTCATAGCGTTGACTCCCGATATAGTGAACTCTCGAAATAGTGAACGGATTTATTTTGCATTTGGTCGTTCACTATAACGAGAGTCTACTGTATGAGTGAAGTTTTGATTAAATTAATAAAAATGGTTTTATTTACCTCTAATCTGACAGGTGCTTACATTAAAATAACTACCGTTTATGGACTTATATGGAATATCAGCTTCAACACACTCTCCTGTCTGACTACCATGAAGTGTCATTTTTCCTTTAATGCACTCATCTTTTTCTGGATCACACTTTACGTAAGCTATGTTGGGATGTTCGGGACAAACAGAAAATGATTGGTTGGCTGTAATTACAACATTAGTCATAACTTGAATTTCATCAGGAAATTCATAAGTATAGTCCGTTGTATCCCACTGTCTGTTGTAATTAATGTGTTCGTATGATTTCACATATCGTTCATCAAAATAATCATTTGTAAAATTAGTAGTAAAGCCCTGATTAACCTTCAGTATTACAGTAGATTCTGAACCGCTCTCAGTTATATTGATATACCTCTTGTTAACAATAAATATCCAATAAAATATCACACAAAGCACTATTATTACTGATATTTTAAGCAAATAACCGACGAAAGGACAATCTGTGATTTTATTATCACGATTTATAGAGAATTCCTCAAAACTGTTCCTCACCCATTTTAATATACCCATAATTAAATACCACCATTTAGACACACAATATATTTCATGTTAACACATTTTAGCGGACAATTTTATAAAAAAATAATAATTCATCAACATAAGTGTCATAATAAGTAAGAATGTGATTGTTGCTATGAAACGCTTTCTATTTCTTATAACAAGAGATGTTATAACCCATTATCTCAACGCTTAGTATTAAAAATTATATGTAATCTTATACGAAACAATTTGCATTTCATTGTCTGTGTTAATATAAGTACAATCTTAATCATACAAAGAATGTGATTGTTACTTTGGAGCGTTTATTCTAATAACGTATTTTTCTTAAAGGTTGTTGCATTAGGTATCGCAAGGGGTGGCCTATTGCAACTGGATAGTTTTTTTTAAATATATTATTATTATGATTAGCGTATGTGCTTTATAGATATTTTAGTAAAACAGATCAGTTTATAATTCAGCATAATTTGCTCCCAATTTATATTATATAAATATATTAAATAATTATAAGTCAGCATACGATTTACCGGTTTAAAAAAATTTTCACATTGGCCACTAAATTCGGGGAAATTATTTTAACCAAACTCGGTTTTATATATTTTTTAAATTGCAAAAAAGTAGAAATTTCGGTTTTTATCGGTTTTAAAATTTTAGAAAACTATAATTTCGGTTGAAATCGGTCCAACACATACTGTATTATTAGTAAAATAAGATATATTATTGAATATTCTGGAATTCGCATCTTTTTAAACAATTTTATCTGATTTTAAACTTTATACAAATTTTATTAAACACTTATTTTGTAATTTTTAGCACTGACGTAACTATCTATGGGGCTAAGGATGCTATAGCCTTTTCCAAAGATTTTTAAAAAGTCAAGTGTAGGTCTGTAGCTATTTTCAAAAATTACTATATTTTGGGGTTTTGCTATGTTTAGCCCCCCCCCCCAAGCAGAAAATCCTGGTTACGGCGCAGATTTTTAGGCTAAAAGCGCTCATATATCCTCCAAACAGATGCTCTAATTGCCTTAATTAAACTGATCTGTGATAGATGAAATTATAGCTTTTACACTGTATTTATTATAGAATCTACAGGTATTCAAAATAAATACTTGTAAACCTACTCACAAAAAGTCTGAAATGTTAATGTGTAATAGCATTGACTGATTATGAGACTAGTATTGAGTACTAATGAGTATAAATATTGAGAGTGTGTAATGAGTTATAAACAATCATGAATCAGCATCATGTCCATGAGATTATGGCCTAAAATGGAAACAACTTTTTGGGAGTGGGTGTACTTTATTGAGTCGTGAAATAAATAAATGTCCAATATATCAATAAACTGTCATTTAATATTTATATTGTATACTACAAATAGCGACTCTAATAGTTAGTGTGTGGGGCACTTCACTTGTTTAACTTGTTATGCAAATTGTATGCATAGCAGAAATGCCCAAGGTACCCAGAATTGAGGCTCAAGGGGGGGATGATTTTGGGAATTTGAAATTTCAGGAGGGGTCAAACTCCTCGTTTTTGTATGACAATTTTTTTACAAATAGGGTATTCCGTCATACTTTTTAAAAAAAACTTTCCTGCAAAAAAATTCAAAATTACAGATATTAAGAAATCTAAAAATCAAAGGGGGGGGACCAAGGTAAAATTTCGGAGCCTGAGGGGGGGATAATCCTCCCACCGTCCACCCCCTTGGGCATCTCTGATACATCTCTGATTTCGGAACCAGTACTGATTGAGCACTAGTTCTAATGATTTTGTTGTTTAAAGCAATCAATAAACATATATTCAATTATAACTCAAGTGACAATTTTTCTAACCCTTTACATTGTTATACATATTAATCCATAAGATCTGTTATTTTTGTCAATTGTTTTTTGTATTAAAAGTCACTTTATTTTCAATCTAAGGTATGAAATATTTATTAATGTGCATCTATTTATTGATAACAAGAATGTGTATATGATATCAAAAGTCATTCAAATAGTCGAAAAAGTTTTTTCGCTCTTCAGTCTTATCATTGACTGCATTGAAGTTATTTCTGTCTATTGAATGAGTTATGAATTGCTATAAATATTACATATTATATGATATGAATGAATGGATGATTAGTTGTTTTACATGAATATTAGATAAAAGCTAACATTTTCTTAAATCATGTCTTAAATTATTACTTATTTTAATTAAAAATTAGTTTAATTTATTAAAATAGAGGTATAAATAGTTTCTTTACTCAACTCATTTCTCGACAATTTTTTGATATATTTTTCAGTTAATTGTTGTTAAATCTAATTTTGTTTCCTTTAAAGGATTTATATTTTATATAATTATTAAGACATAAATATCTGAAGTGTGGGCAGAATCTGAGGTCGCCCACAATCGTAATTAAATCGCAAAACAAGTATTTTTTTCATTTATTTAAAGTCTTAATACTGAGAACTGGTTTTAACTCTCTATTGAGTGATAACTTTCTCTAATTTCATTATTTAGTTTATGTGTTATTTACTAACGAATCGTATCAACTCATCAAATATCACAAGTAATCGACTTTTGTTAATAAAAATAATTATTAAAAAACCAGAAATTTTCTTTATTTAACTTTTGTGCGATATCTCGTGTTTTTTGCATTAAGAGTTACTGTCTTTGAAGTTTAAAACGTCGCGAAGAATAATAGAGTGAGAAAAAATAGTTATTCTTTTATAAGCTTCTGATTTCTCTCAAATCTGGTATTGTGTTCATAGCATTAGATATAATATAATAGCTTGAAATAGGGTGATCAAGTCGTGCCAGACCTAAATCTGGACAACTTAAAAAATCAAAGGGCAGACCAAATGGTGTTTTTTAATAATATTTATATTTTTAGAAAAAGTAAAGGGGGGAGTGAGCATATATTTTTGAAAATTAGCCCAAATTCTGGACAGCCCAGCTCAAATCTGGACGCTTGGTCACCCTAGCTTGAAATTGTATACAATTACATCTCAATTTCAGACAATTATGAGAATATTACATAAACTCAATCATATTGATAAATAAATTTATTGATAATTATGGAAATATTTTTGATTTTTACTATAATTCCGTTTATATCCCATAATAGTATGGCTGCTACAGTAGGAATCCATAATACAATAAAAGATCAAATTGGAATTAATGATCAAATTCGCGAATTTTGTCAAAAATTTGAGGGAGATAACTCAGACGCATTTGTAACCAACCTTCTTCACGCTACTATTAACGCCACGGGCTTTAATTACAATGTTATGATTTTCAACGTGTCTAACTTTGAAGGACCATGTGTTACACCAGAGGGGGTTGTACATTACAGTACTATTAATGCATTTAAAACAACATATGGTATTTGGGTATTTACTGGAACAGGTCAATGGACCAATTTAAGCGCACTGGGATGGCACAGCTGGGCTGGCCATGGCAATATAAGTAGATACGACGAAGATGGCACACCTAATAATAAATCTGGCAGAGTTATGAAATTTTCTCCATTACAGTCAATATTTGGTAACCCTCCCTCTCAGTGCTGCCGTTAGTTTATATATTCTTTCATACAATGAACGATTTCTTTTTTTGGAATGAATATGTTTTTGTGCCGAATAACTTCTTTCAATTAATGCATTCAGTGCTACTAATTTTCAGGAAAATTCTAAATGGGCCTCAAATTTCACGAAATTTCATGAAAATTTCTAAAAAATATTTGACAAAGGTGACAGCACTAGAATATTTTCTGAAAAATTCTCACATTTATGAAATTTTATATGAAATTTCAGTATTTTTCAAATTTGCAGCACTACTCCCTCCCTCATTAAATACAACATCGTTATACTTCTTACACATCTCACATTAAAATTGTTTCGATTGATTTACATTTGCCTTTTCGTTATAAGGCAGGGATCTCCTGGATCTTCTATAAAAATATTAATAATATGAAGTTATATATGTATTCCTGAAATAAAATTGTAAATGTAGTTGAATTTTTGACTATATTTAATTTTCTAATGAATTATACAAAATTTTAATTTGTCCATGTTAATTTGTTAATTTGACAGGTTATCGGAATGTACGGGGTTAAGTCCTCGGCTTGGCTGTCGCTTGTTTTCAAAATTTCAATAAAATAAAAATATTATTTTCTATAAATATAATAACTTATTAATTAACTTATTTTTGCATTTACTGCTATTTAATTAGGTATAGCCATACATGGGCAAGGTTCAGCTTGGGGGGCCAGCTTTCGCAAATTCTCGAAATTTGGAGGGGGGATCAAAAACTTATCGGTTTTCTGAGACAAATTTTCTCAAAAGTCGTTTTCCCGCCTAAAAAAATTTTCGCACCAACATTTTTTTGAAATTACTATACTTTTTAGAGAAACATTAAATATACAGATTGTTAATGCTATTTTAAAGCATAAAGGTGACTACATAAATTTTATACTGATGAGGGTCAAAACAATAATTTCTATCATATTTTAATTTTTACCTTAAAAATCAAAAGTAGGACCAAGGTATACATTTTGAAATTTTAATTTTATAAATCCTCATTTCCAGAACTGTCCTGCGAGTCGCAGGACATGTGGTTACCTTGGTCTAAATACTAATTCCATTAAATTTAAATAAAATATCATTTTATTTTTAATTTGATGTAAATATTTTCTATTTATATCTATCAATAAAAGCATAATGTCGCAATAATGCAAAAATTTTTTGGGTATGCCCTGTTATCGGCAGTACCGCTCACAGAAAGTGGCAGAGGGGGTACATTTCTCAGTGCAGTTCGATGAGTTTACGTGTATGTCTGTGGTAATTTTAAAAATATATAAATCTTCCCAGGTCTTGCTCGCTCCCTAGCTGAAAATTTTTGGGTGGGGCACTGGTGATCAATATTTGTTGCCCACTTGATATAATAAGAGCATGCACATTCCTTAAAAGTTATAATCTTTGTGTTTAATAATTTAATTCGATTACCTGTAATCTTATAATTGATAACAGTTAACATACTCTAAATGAGGGCATTTAAATCTAACAAAAAAATTATTATTAAATAATTGTTTTTCCAATAATTAATTTTTTGGTAAATTATCTCTAAATATACAGGCATGTAATGTTATCAATATTTTACCCACATATTATCGATTAATTCCAGGCTAGGGTTACCAAATCTAATGTAGTCCAAAAAATTAAATTATAGGAGAGATCAAAGTATAATTTTTGAAAAAATTTCATTTTCAGAAAAATTCAAGAGAGAATTACACGCTGGATATTTTGAAATTAGCTAAAGACTGGACAATATGGGTAAAATGTGGATGGTTGTTCACCCTATTTGTGACACCTTCCTTAAAAGTTTGCGTACTATTATCAATACTTTAAATCAGTTTATTTGATGAGAATTAAACAGATTTATTGAAGGCTCAAACAAATCAAATTTATGTTACTGTTGTATAAAATAACAAATTTTTAGTTAGAAACTCAAATTAAGCTCAAAGAAATATTTTATTTAATTAAAATGATTAAACAATTATTAAAATTATTTTTAATTATTTTAACATATTTTGCATTTATAGGTAATTAACTTAAACTAATTTTACATTTTTATTATACTGTATATAATATAATATTTAAATTTTTTACAGAATGCGAGAGAAGAGAATGTGTAGAAAAACAAATACCTAATGCGGACACTGTATGCGTATGTAATGTCACATATTGTGATAATTTTCCTGCTCTTCAGAAACCGAAAACTGGTTTCGCTTCTGTTTACGAGAGCAGCAAATCTGGAAATCGTTTCAAAGAGACTGAACTCAAGATAGAGTCGAGTCATAAAACTTCCACCGCTTCTAAAAGTCAAACAGTAATTATCGATTCGACACAAAAATATCAGTCAATCCATGGCATTGGCGGTGCTTTCACTGACTCAACCGGACAAATGCTCAAACAAGTGCCCGAATCATTAGCCAATGCTCTCATTGGTAGCTATTTCTCTTCTGATGGAATCGAGTACTCTATGGGACGAATACCTATTGCTGGCAGTGATTATTCTGATCGCCCGTATTCTTATGATGACGTCGACGGAGACCTAAATCTAACACATTTTGCACTACAAAAAGAAGACCTCGAATGGAAGGTGTGTTCAAATTGAAGTAATGATAATCATAAACGTTATAACAACTAATTTACAGATTCCATACATAAAATTGGCTCAAAAATTAAGTCCACATAAGATTAAACTATTTGGCAGTCCGTGGAGTCCTCCGGCGTGGATGAAAACCAATAACGACCTCAGACATGGAGGATCATTAAGAGGAGATGTTGGCGGTCAATACTACCAGACATGGGCTCAATATTTTGTAAAGTAAGTGTTATGTCAAATAGTGTTTCTATTCCCAAAATCTATTTCTATTTCTATTCCAGTTCCGAAAGTTTTTCTTAATTCTACTTCTTTTACAGAAAAACATTTAATTAATATTCATCAAGTTTTGAAACTTCAATAGTAATACAAATTAATAATTTCTATTCCTATTCTCGGTGTAAACAAAGCTAATTTAAATTGTATGACATAAATATTGTTCCAAAGCATAATTTAAACAAAAACCCCCTTTAATCTTGGGTAACCGTAAATTGCAATAACAATTAACTTAACTATAGCTTCATTTTAACAGAAACTTAATAAATCTCTAAACTAAACTATAAATTAAAAAATTATTTAATAATTATCCAGAAAACTATAAATTCTAGATTTTTAGACGCATACAAATCGCATGACATTGAATTGTGGGGAATTACTATTCAGAATGAGCCGGCTCACAGCCAATCTACTTATGGGTTCAATTGCTTGAACATAACGGTTCCGATGGAACGAGACTTTGTTAAAATGAATTTGGGTCCCACTCTAGATAAAGCGGGCTATACTCGTGACAAATTCAAAATTATGATTTTTGACGAAAACTTCAGTCTAATGCCTGCCTGGGCTGACACTATACTGGGTGACAAAGATTCCGCTAAACATATCTCGGGTATAGCTTATCATTGGTATTGGAACCATAGAATGAGTGGTATGACATTATTGAAACTTATTGTGTATAATTGGTTGAATAATGGTGGGGCTGCTTTGAAAGTTCTACCTGCGTACCAATCTTGTAATTGCGATAAATGTAATAAATTGCACGAGTTGAAAATATTATGATTCTATCGTCTGATGGGCCGCTATCAAAGAGAAGAAATTCTTCATTTTTTGCAGTGATTGTATATTCATATAGAATCACTAAATCTCGTAAATTAGTTGGATTGGATGGAGCTCTATCATTAATATTTCTCTGCCTTTGAATTATTTTTTTCATAGAGATAATTGATGGTAATTTAGCTTCAACAGAGTCTGGAATTTTTTCTGTCGAATTAGTTAGTATAGCATGAGGTGGATTTTGGGAAGTTGTTGCCTGTATTTTAATGTTTTCAATAACTTTCTGATGCATTTGGAACATGATTGTGATCATTAAGTTTTTTAATTATAATTCCATCGCCTGTATCAATTCGAGTGGCATTCTGGAATTGTAATATATTTTAAAAATTATAATTAATACGTATATATATTTATATTTCTGTGTTATATTGTAAAAATAAAGAGTCTTTCCAAACTTTTTAAGAATGGAATATGTTCTTAATAATATAAAAATACGGAATTTTTTAACAATGGGATTTATTCAAAGTAATATGAAAATTCTAAAATTTTCAACAATAAAATTCAGTAAAAGCTCGATATAACGCACCTTGATGTAACGAACATCTCGTTATAACAAATCAAACTTGAATCCCGTTCCAAAATCCGATACAGTTAAGTTAAATATGTTCAATATAACGAACCTTGATATAACGAACATCTCGTTATAACGAACCCATTTTAGTGGCTGCATTTCGTTTGTTATAATTTCAAAAGGTATAACTCCAAAAGGTATAATTCAAATGTCATAATCCCTGTTTTAATACTTTCATATAAAAGAATTATCCCATTTTTAAATTAAGAAACCCCCAATATAAATTACAATTTGAAACTCGAGTTCAAATATGATTATACAGTTAAACCTCGTATACATACAATTTTGAAGTCCTTTAACTTTTATATTTAAATAAATTGATAAATAAAAAGATTTGATTATAGCGTTAAGTGATCTCATTCTTAAAATCATTTAAAATTTTTATTTTTTAAACCCCTTTCAATTAAAGCATATTTTTTAACATTTAAAGTGTATTAAATTTTTGAAAAATTTATAAAGTAATATCTTAATCCCATTATTGAGTAAATTTTAATTACATAATTGTGGTATTACACAAACACAAAATGAAACGATTTTATTTGTAATATGAATAAATATTCAAAAATGAAAGTATTAATATGTATTATTTAAGTATTATATTATATAATTTTTAAACAAATGAAGAAATCAAATTAGAATTAGCAGAAATTTTTTTAAAACTTAAGAAATCTATCGACACAATAAGCGGCTTTATCTAAAAATTCAATACTAGAAATTAAATTTTGAGAGTTATTTTCTAATGAATCTTAATCTTTTCAATTTGTTAGCCACATGAATAACTCCTTCGGGATTACTTTGGCACTTCATTGAAACAAGTTATAATGTATAATTAAACACCTGCAAACATTTATTCTGAAATTTTGTGATGTTTTCTGTGATCTGAAATTTAGGGATTATCAAACAGGGATTATGACTTCTGAAGTTATGTCTTTTGAAGTTATGCCATTTGAAATTATAACAAACAAAGTGCTCCCATTTTAGTTAAGCTAAAGTACTTAAAAATTTGATTTAAAATACCTTTCTTACTGATAAAGGTTTATTCTATTCCCAAATGGATCAATAGTTTTAAATATGAAATTGATATAAAACTATTAGAAAATTCACGTAAAAGTATATTTTTAAGCATAGGTGTAGTGCAAAATTGCTTCTAAAATAAATGTATTTACAGTAGCGTTGCAAAATACTAAAGGAGTATTCCATAATATAATGGGGTCCGTCCCCAGGACACCGATTTTAACCAAACTTTTTCTAGTGATTAAGGTTTCGAAAATAATATAAGTTTAATTCATCATTTCGATAAATTTCATTCGGGGGTCAGCATAAAAATTAATAAATGTTAAAATTTTAAATATCAATTGTAGGCAAACGGTTAAAGATTTTTGAAAACTTCTTTTTGCTAAAATTAAAGCATTTTTATTCTTATTAAGTGAAAACATTTGGTCAATAAACATTACATATTAAAAATGTTATAGGACAAATAAAAATTAAAAATTTTTTTGGACTGTATTGCCCAGGCTGACCCATCGATTTGAATACATATTCTGAAAGACATTAAAATACTCTATCAAAAT
>JAQGCH010003680.1:0-10173 GCA_034699485.1 Nanhermannia elegantula | reverse complement strand
TAAAATTGTTTAAAATCAAAAATACATTTGATTTATCGATTACTATATATGTTTATTAACCCTTTAATGAGTTTGCGATTTAAATGCATTGATATCTAAATAGTAATTTTTCTGAAGCCCAAAATCGCTTATAGACTCACATTTATGTTTACTTTAAAATTTTAAAAAATTAGAGTATTTTATTAATTGTCAAATAATTAATGAATTCTCAAATACAAAATTATTATTTAAAATGACTTTTCTTTAAGTTTTAAATGCTATGGTTTTGCATTAATATGATCATTAAAAAATTTTTTCATTGTTTGTGGTTTTTCAATATCTTAATGACAATTTTTTGCAATTATGTTATTGGCATTTACTTTTGAAAAATTTTACAAAAAATCCAGATTTGCTGCAAATGCTATAAATGTTTTTTTCAATTTATTCCAAATTTACTTATATCCCACTGTTTACTACCAGAGTAATATCAAAGTAGGTTTAAATTAAAATTTATTTACAATATACAATTAAATACAATGTTTTAGAAATTTTCTATTCTTACATCAATACATGTAATACAGTACTTTTTAAAACATAAATATAATTTAACTGATTATTAATAAGTCTAGTTAGAGCCTTCTATCTAATTATTTGCACTATCTATTAATTAATTTTAGAGTTATACCTGCTTTAAAAATCAAGCATTACAGTCGTTTTCAAAACTCAGGGAACTTGTTTTTGGGGATTTTTAACATGTAAAAAATAATAGATTTTGATGAAAATTTTTATAAATATGCTACATGTTGGAACGGACATTGTAGTGAATTGGAGTTGAAATTTCTTATAATGTAGGTAAATTATTTATGTAAATTCTCTCGAAAAAATTGGATGATAATTTTTGATTTCCAATTAATAGAAACTATCTAAATAAAAAATGATTGGATAAGTATATTTTTGTTTGTCCTGATATCGCTTACCTTGATTAGGGAAACGAAGCAAACTTGAAAATTCCGAAAATTCAATTGAGTGTAGCACACCGATCACTCATCAGAAAAAGTTGAGACCAGTGTCAAATTAAAGCTTTTTGAATGCCTTTTACAATTATTTAATCTGATCTTATGTGAAATTTATATTTTTTAACTTATTCATTTAAATATGTTTTTCCATTATAAACTCAAATATTAATTCAATAATATATTTGTAATCTCAAGAATTAATTTTTTCCATAGAGAAAAATTATTTAATAAATAAGTCAAAAAATCAAAATCTCATATAGGTCCTGATACAATATCTGTAAAGAGGATCGCAAAAGCATTACTTTAACACCTGTTTCAACATTTTCGGATGAGTGATCGGTATGCTACACTCGATTGAATTTTCGGAATTTTCAAGTTTGATGCTTTGCCCTACTCAATTTAGCGATTTCAGGACAAACAAAAATATACGTATCCATTCATTTTTTATCTATATTAATATCCATTAATTTGAATTCAAAAATTATCATCCAATTTTTTTGAGAGAATTAGCATAAATCCCTACCTTATAATAAATTTCAACTTCAATTCACTACAATGCTCGTTCCAACATGTAGTATATTCGTAAAAGTTGTCATTAAAATTTATTAAATTTTAGAAGTAAAAAAACGCCAAAAACCAGCTTCCGGAGTTTTGAAAACGATTGTACAATGCATAAAAAATATCATTTGTTAATTTCGTCTGAGAAAATATTCCTTCATTTCCTGATTCTACGACATAAACTACATACCGGTAAGAAAATATTAAAATATTTCATTTCATTGTATTTTTAATTACGTCATCCGGAAACCCAAGACTCAGTTGTAGGGATGCCACAACTTCAATGAGTCTAAGCTGGAGAAAAATATCAGAGGAGATTAAAAGCATGTGTTCTCAATTTTGCCTTGAAAATCTAAAGGGAACATATACATTTTAGATTTTAATTTTTTCATAGGGGTAACGTATTTTATTTTAATGTTTTATAACTTAGTTTATTTTTAACATTGAAAATTTAGACATAAATTCAAAACTTAAAATCATAAGAATTTTGACTATGAATTATCGAACTTTATCACAATTTTTATTTAAATTTAATGATAATTTTGATAATAAAGAAAAAACTGGGGTTTCAAGCCTGTAGCTTTACATCTCAGCTGGAGACTGAAGAAAACTTCTAAAAACTAGAGACTCCAGGGTAGAGCTGGAGGTGTGACATTCCTACTCAATTGGTAATGATTATATTTTAATGTGTCGGCGGCTAATTGTTAAGGTACGACAAAATTGATGCTAAAAATTTGAAAAATTGATATAAATAAACATGCGCATTCCGTGTATCGGGAATCTTAGATATTTATATTTATAATTTGCCCTAAGAATTATTTATTCTATTAGGAATATTTTGTGCAATATTAAATCGAAAAGTAGGGTTGAAAATTATGTTTTGATTATTAGATATAAACAAATATTTTTTAAATATATTATACGTGCTTTTGACTAATAAAATAAAAGTATTCTTTAAGATAATCATTGAGAAACCAAACCAAAGACTTAAAATGCTTGCAATAAAACAAATAAATTCTTCGATTTGAATTTTAGGCGAATGAGTGATTATAAGGTTTGGAGTGAAAGGAAATTGAATTATGAATGTTTTTGTCTCATTATGTGGTGTAGTATTAAATTTCTCTGAAGATAAACTGAAAAATTCTTTATCACAATCAGGATTATACCCACAAAATTTGCTACAATTTTGAGTTGAAACAAAATCCAATTCATTATTTAAATAGTTATCGAAAAACAAATCACTATGCTTGCTCTTCTTGTCTGTACTATAATATCGGGGAAATTTTCCACATTTAATAATATAATTATCAATTTTACATTTGTTAAAACAATCGTCTCTAGAAGTATAACCATTTTGTGTATAATCAAAACATGATGTTTCATAAGGTTTAGGCATTAAATGGACAATAGTTTTAAAATAATCGATAACATTATAATTATCTTGATTTCGAAATACCAAATATTTATATGTAAATTGATTGCGAAAAACATCACCTCTAGAATGTAGAACTATGTAGATTTCCTCAATCAAGCTTGGCAAATTAATTGTAACTAAATGGTTTAGACTTTTTGAACTTAGCTTTGAATTAATAAAATATTTATTATCAGATTCTTCAGATAATTGTGAAAATAATGTAATACAAGTTGCATAATTGAAAATAGAAGATTTAATTGGAGAGATTTGATCACATTTAACATAATTATTTTCGTCATAAGTCATGTTATTAAATACCATAGTCTTAAAGACTAGACACTTAAAATTTGAAAATTCGCTGAAGGAATTTAGAGCAGAGAAATGTTCTTTTATAGTCATATTATTTAAATAACTATAGATTTTTAATTTAATTTCATCCGAATGTTGAGTTTTTGTTAAATTTTTGAAAAGTGACAATTTTTGATAAAATTCTTCTTTAATAAAATGATGTTTATCAGCACAAATAGTTATTGCAGGCAATGATGTTATTTTTTCATATTCGTACTTTACATCAGTTTTTGTTTCAAATTTAAAATAAATTTCACAGATTTGACTCATTTGGACAAAGCATCCAATAATGCAAAAAATAGCAAAAAGATAACTGAAATATCTTTCCATATTTTCTGCCATAATTTAATAATAAAAATACATATATGAGTCAGGTTCAGAAACTATTTTTATGCATTATATAAGTTAACAAAACTCTGTGAGTAAACATAATTTTACTAATAACTTATTTTTGTATTTGTATTATATTTTGTTTGCCAATGCATTAGGAATATTATTATATCTGTATTTGATTTATTTAATTATTTACTTTAAACATACTTTTAGTAAATTATTATTCAGATTAGTGATCGGCAACTGACTAAAACCTTTGCTCCTTAGCTGCTTGTTAAATAATATCAAAATGCATTGCATGTACGCATGTTTTAAAATAAATGCATATTCGAATTGAAATTCGTATTATTCGTCAATTTTTTGATAAGCTCAGAAGCGCAGCTCAGGCTTCAGCACTGATATTAAGGCTTATTAGCAAAGATATTAATTCTGAAGATATTTATTTATTCCGGTTATTGGGTGTTTTTATAGTTTGGTTAATTGGATTATGCATTTCAATTATTGCACTCTTAATTGAGCTCAGATTTAAATTATTTAAAACAATTTCACTTTCATTTTCATATTTAATTTCACTATTTATAAATTTATTAAAGAATTTAAAGTATCTCGTTTTTTCAGGCTCGACCGGCACAAACATCATGTTTGTCTATATCAGGCGGGTGGGGTTGAATGAAACAAACAGAAAAACCTAAACCAAAAAAATTGATTTAACACTTTTATAATAACCGAGATGCACAGCGCTCGAGGATTTGTTGCTTGGTTACGAGCACTGAGTTCTATAACTTTGCCAAGCATGAGCGCGGGCTCGATCCTGTACTTCTGAGCACGAGCATCAAGAATTAGTAAATTTACATATTTTCTTATTATGATAATTATAGATAGACATTTGGTCAAAAATCTGAGCTTGAAGCTCAGCGGTGTCACCTCAAAATATCGCCGAGTCAAATATATATTAAATCTATAGTAAAAGTTTGGTTAGGTTAGGTTACGTTAATTTAGATAATATTAGGTCAGCTTACGTTAGGTTAGGTATTATGACCCGGCGATGTTTTGACGTGGAACCAAGCTCAGAAGCTCAAAGCAAGTCTCACCTAAACTGAGCTTGTGTACAAAACCCCTTGAGCTTCCCTTGAGCAAAATAATTAAAATTCAGCATATTTAGGATAAACCGAAAACACCGATGCACTGCTTATATTCGCTCAATTATTTACTAGAACTTAAATTAACTTTAGCCTAATTTAATAAATAGTTGAAAATATAGAGTAACACGTTTTAAGAATCCCTTTTCCTTTTTGAATGTTTTTATATAATATGAAATAAAATATAATATCCATATTTTGCCAAACTCTGTCCATTTCAATTTAGCAAATTGCTATCATTTAATAGGCAATCAAATAAATGATATAATTTTGATATAATGATAAAATAAATGATATATTTCAAAATAAAATTTAATTTAATATTATTAGTATTAAAAATAAAGAATTAGGTTAAAAGAAATAACAAAATTAATATTTCAAGAGATATATATAAAGTAAACTTCAACAAAGCTTTCTTGTATTAAAGTTTTTCCCAATACTAAAGATATTAATATTTAAAAAAATCTAATATTTTAAGTGATAATAATATTTTTGCTATAATATTAAAGTATACACATTGAAGTATTTCATAGTAACCACAAAATGAATGATTGCATTAAATCAGACGTGGATAATAAAATTAATGGACAATTGAGAGTTGCAGTGATAGACCCGTGCGGGATAAGTGTCTATTTTCTTGGTTTACTCAGAGATAAGTTTAATTATTCTTTAAAAGTCGAGAATATGAACGGAAGTGGACTAAGGCTCGGACAATTTGATGGCGCGATTCTAAAATTGGCCAAAAATCAGAGCGATATTGCGATAACAGATTTTTTTGCACTTTATGAACGCTTTAAGTTGGCATATATTTCTCCAGCAATAGGTTATTCGTTTACTGTCTCTATACTTAGTGGAAAAGTATATGACAATAAAAATTTAAATATTCTTAATTTTTTGTCCTCATTCAGCACCAATTTATGGGTCTTGTATTTCATGACTATAATTGCATTATCTCTCATACATTTTATTTTGAAAATACCAGAAAATCAATTTCGCATAAATATTAAATCATTCACTTCATTTGTATTTAAAACATTTGTTCACCATTTGTATGCATTTTTCGGTCAAACACTTTCCACACAGAATATCCTTTTGTTGACTAAATTTAAAAAATTTTATTTATTTGGTTTATGGCTGTTATTATCATCTTTTTTGACACAAAACTTTGATTCTGTGCTTCTATCAAACATTGCTTATAAACCGTATTCAATAATGAATTCACTCGAGGATATTGTCGACAAAATAAGAACACATTCTCTTAAGGTTAAAATGGAATCGAGACCTTTAATAAGAAGTTATTTCAATGAGACTAATGATACGATTATAAGAACAATATATGAAAATATTAATGAATCTCAAATAATTACAATTCAAAACCTAAACTATTCTGATATATTGAATGGAAAATCTGTTTTCATTGCAAACAGTCTAAGAATGAGAACCTTTGATAAAAAACACAATCATTTACCATTTTATATAGGAAGTGATATGTATTTAGGAAAACCTATTGTTATGTATTATTCTAGATTTATATCAGATTCCCTTAAGAATAAGTTGGATTTATTAGTCATATCCACTTTTGAAAGCGGCCTCTTTGACTACTGGCGTGAAAGAAGACTTGAGAAAAATAATAACGAATTCTCATTCTACGAAATCAAATCTCACGTATTAAGCTTATACAATTTGAGAGGCATTTTTGTCATATGGGTTTGCGTAATGTTTATCAGTGGCCTGTGTTTTATGCTGGAATTTTATATAAATAAAAAGTTAATTATTATATAAAAGAAAAGAATTTTCAGAATGTAACCATTAAATTAATTGGATGTTTGATACTACAGTTTATACTCGTTATGATGAAATTCAGTATTGTGAATACTAGGTTAAAGTGAATTGCTTATTGTAACACTATTACTTTATAACTGTTCAATTTAGGTTAGTTTATAAAGAAACCCCATTATTTTAAAGGAATTTTAAGGTCGAGAGCGTTTTACTCTAACTAGGATATACTGTATATGATTGTCTGTATCTTATTCATCTTAATAAAAATGTTTCACAGAAATGAAATTTTTATCTAAAACCAGCTAAACCATTTTAAAATCATTAAATTAATAACAGGTAATATACTAATATTAATAGAACTAACTATCCCTATAAATAAACTTATATTGCATATTCATTGGTAATAATCTATTTTCTTAATCTTTTCATTATTGTATCAATCTTATGAAATTATTTATAGTATGGCATCATTTATTTTAGGTTATAATTTCTATCTTTCCTCAATTAATTAACTTCCCACTTCTCAATTATAGTGTAGCTACCTTTTTCAAAAATTAAGAAGCTCTAGCGCTGTCAACCATAACGGAATGGTAGGGACAGTACCGGATTTGGCCTCTATGTTCAGGTCGAATTAATGGGGTTTCCCATGTACGACCCAAATAGAATATAAGAAATTTTTAGAGAATTAATTATAGAATTTATTATTTACCCATTATATAACATGAATAATATCATAAAATGCTAAACTTGAGGGATTTAATTTAATTATAAATTATTTTCTTGCCATAAATTTTTTAAATATTCTTTCAGAATAAGAATTTTGCAAAAAAACTTTCAAATTAACTTTAAAACCTAGACAATTAGAATCTGTAAATGAACCCTATCTATAATTAAATAAATTATGCATACGGTAAATGATAGAATTCTCATTTTATGCGTTCAGGGTAACCGAATTTTGTCAGATACATTACTGGACACTTCAAATCAGAGGGGAGACTAAGGTAAAAATTTTAGGCAAAATTCTTAATTTTTTAAAACTTATTTATTGAGAAAATAGTATAAAAATTTACTGTTTTTACAATATATAAATATTTTCATAAATTAGGCCCATTAACAAAGTAATGTTTTCATAAAATCAAAAAAGTCATTACTAGAACACTATAGATCTTCTGTTTTCCATTTGTTATCGACTGAACAGGTTCTCCTATTACGTGCAACATTTTAATTGACTCAAACAATTAGAATTATTTAAACACTTTTAATTAATTTATATTTTTATAAATTAAATGTCAAATTAAAACTTTTATTGTTTTAAAAACTTATTTATTGATAGAAAAATTTATTGTTTTTACAAAAAGTATATTTTTTCTAAGGTTTGGCTGCCGTTAACAAAATTGTATTGTTTTTTATAAAATCAGAAAAGTCATTACAAGAAAGCTGGAAATTAAATTGTTAAATTATACTCAATTAAATTTTAATGCAACTCGCATTCAATGAAACTATTCAAATTTTACATAAAAGATACACAAGTTAATCATTGAAGTTAAACTTTAATTCACGAGTTTTAAGTTCTAAATAAACATCTGCGGAGTTAATCTTGTGATTAATCCATTGAAGGTAACATAAGATTAAATTTGCTTTGCAAATATTGAAAAAATAGTACATTTTTATTTTAACCATAACAAAATTCTTATGATTCCTGGACAGATATAGTCCAGGAATGGGTATGCCCTTGACACTGGACACCTAAGCTTAATTCCTGGGTTGTCCCGGTCATTCCTGGACAGCCGGTCGCCTTGTATGCATTGCTAAACGTTTGTCTCCCGGAATGTCCCGGAAAAAATAAATATACTGTAAGTCAAAAACCACACAGAAGAGTTGGCAACGCTAAGAAGCACTTAAATGCACTTAAATATTTATTTAAAATAATATAAATATTTAATAATTTTTAGAAAATGTATAAATTTCTAAGCATTTATGAGGGTTATGTATTAGTGCAATACATAACTGCTATACAGCAAAGCCAGTATATTATAATGTTATACTGCTAAACTATAGCCAGTGTTTTCGATAAAACTATATCAAAAAGATAGTAGTACTTTAGCACTAATGTTTAATCCATATAATAAAATGATTTCGAAATAATTATAAGAAAATGAATTTTTTCATATTAGGCTAATATAATGTATTTATCAATAAAATATATTATAAGAAAATAACAAGGCCGACATTTACAATATTTATGACGCATTTTTCTTTTTGATTTGGTGTTTTGTAATGTTTTGTATTTTTATATATCTGCTGTTGATATACAGTATAAACTAGAAATGAAAAACATTAAAATTTTTAATCCCAATCTCATTCCATCCAATTGAAAATTTTTTCAATCCCTCCCACTACCATCCCACTGCCATATCATCAAAAAAATTATACAATATATCTTGACAACGTTCGGAACCTGACAATACTTTTAAAATAATGTGGTTTCATTATAAAGCAAAATAAAGGTACGTTTATGTTATTTATTTAAAGAAGTTTCATTCATTAAAGAATCGTCCATTAAAGAATTTGAAGACAGATATGAAAATTGCCACCTGTTTCCTGAATGAAATATTTAAGCCGTTGTCTCCCGATAAAAAATTGAATCATATATCGCAACTCTAATGAAAAAGACTGAATGTAGTGAATAATTTGACAGCCTATGTAGATGAGAAATTATTAAATAATAAGAGAAAAATGTTTACACCAATTGAAGCTGAAAACCTCAGACTTCCCAACACTTACGAAAGATGACCTTAGACATCTAACTCTGGGTACATATCAGCTCAATCAGGGTGTTTCTTACATTGTGGATTATATTAGAATTCATAAAAATTTTAATATTGAACTGTATAATTGAACAGATATTATAAGTCTTATTCACATAAAACTACAATCCAAACATTCCGCTCAAACAAGATATGCATCATATGTTCAATATGAGGCACACGGAGAAGGAAAAGCTTCTATAGTTAGATATATGTCTTGATGTAAAAATGGATTACGCACAGTTGGAATGTGTTTTCATCTCTCAGGAATTATATAGTATTTGTCAATTGGAATGCATGAAACTTTACCCTTAAACGTACGCAATTTAAGTGATATATTCAGTATTAATGTATTATAAGATCTAAGTGATAATGAGTAATGATTGTAAATATTAACCAAAATAAAAATGTTAAATGTATCAATTGTAAAAACAATAAATAAAATGTAAAAAATAATAAAAAATACAAAAAATTTTGTCAAATTAATAAAAATATTAATGTAATTAAAATACTAACAATAAATGAAATATAAAATACAATCGTGTATTTACAATATGTATCGTATATACACTCCCCAACCACAATTTTTTAAAAACATTGTCATATTAGGACCTTTGATTGTCTAAAGTTTTATTTAAATATCTTTAAGGCCTTGTAGGGAATTAATTTTTGAATATGGGTTTTCTCCCATAGATTCCAGTATAAAAAATTACACAAAAAATTCGGTCGCCCACGGGTAGAGTCGGATGGGGGTCTTCCGGGGGAGCTAGAAAGTTGAATGCAGGATAATTTTGTTCAGC
>JAQGCH010003679.1:0-10173 GCA_034699485.1 Nanhermannia elegantula | reverse complement strand
ATATTTTTATCTTATGATTTATTGAGTTTTATGTTCTAATTGTACAGCTCTTATAAATATAAAATATACACTGTTATGCATGAAAGTATATATTTTAATGTCTGAGTTTTATGATTAGAACATTACTTATGCAATAAAGAACTGAAGTCAATGTTTGCAATCCCTTCCCATACCGAAGTCAGATGTACTGAATTACGCAAAATAAAGATTAGTTTTGTTATACATTAAATATGAAATACATTTACTGGTACTTAAAGTATTTTTATTCATTGAAAAAAGTTTATGAAATATTGATATAAAAATAATAATACTGTAAAAACACTGATATCTTCCAAATGATAAAATACAGAAACAAAATAATAGCATGAAATCAATATAACCAATGGTTGGGCTAAAGTTAAAACAAACTTAAAGAGTGTCCCGAACTCATAAATTTCTGCCGGATCTCCAATCAAACTGATTGCAGACACAAATGTAACGAATAGTGATATCGCAACCGGTAATACACTCATAGACCGGTCAATACAGATATGATTAACATTGATGTGAACACAACGTAATCAAAAGCATTAAAATAATTTATTTCTTTAACCATTTTTTCTGAGACTTGAATTTAAATAAAATAAAAATTAAATGAAACTATTGGGTAAAGTATGAAGTTTAAGACCAAATAAATGCGAATCAAAGCTATGCATTAGAAACAATATAACTAATGAGGAGCATAGGCTCGATAGGCTGAGCCTGAGATTATTGTGCTTATGATTTTTTTAATGTAAAATAATGAAATTTTTTAGTTAGAGTAATGTTTAAAATAATAACATTATCACAGTTTCATAAAGGGACAGCATTAGGGCCAACAGCTTAAGCCTCAAGCCTAATAATCCTAGGCTAGAAAAAAGTCTCTCGAGCCGAGCCTGAGCTTATGCTTTTCATTAAATATAACTATTAGAATGTGAGACAATTTAAAACATAAATAAAAGTTTCAGATAACATGTGTTACTACAGCAAAAAAGAATAAAACTAGACTTTGATCTAATATATTGATAACAACATTAAAATTTTAACAGACAATAATAGAAGAGAAAACTTATTTTCTGTTCTAAGGGTCCACTCGTCATAACATAAAATGTATGAATGATTATAAATACTTTTTATTCATAAAATACAATTTGATTATATTTGAGCATAATTTTGCACTTTTATCAGTCCGATCAGGTTACAGGTTACAGGTTACAGGTGGTACAGGTAGTACAGGTAGTACAGGTGGTACAGTACCTCAAATCCGAATCTGAGACCAACACATATAGATTTAATGTTCTAAAATTCATTACCTTTAAAGCACTCAAGAAGAGTATGGATTTACTCGGAAACGTTCGGTTACTTTTTAATTAAATCAATTTATTTTATAATTAGAAAAAAGAGTTAAATAAATATAATTTCAAACAAATAGATTTAGTTGAAAATGTGATCTCTAATTCGCTGTAAAATAACCCACTGATATACAAATCTGATATTTTCTTAAACTTTCAATTGAAACTTTAGATTCATTGTTGTTAATCAATTGTCATCGGACTGAATTGGGTGCTGGACTTGTTATCCTTCAGTTGACCATTATTTTGAGTAATAATTTCATTAAACTAAAGCAATTTATTCTTTCAATTAATTATAGTAAAGTTTAATATAAATAAAATAATTTGTTATGTTTTTGGCGTTTGTGATACAATTGTTTTAAACTAAAATTTGAAGTTAGAACCAAAAAGTGTAGCATTTGTTTAGCTCTTATTCAGGAGACCAGTAAGTTCCGACATCAAAAAACGAAACGTGAACAAAAATGCTGGCGGGTATTATAGGTTGGTTCTGTACATCAACCAAATGAATGTGACGATAGCCTAAAATAACAAATGATTCAATTATTATAAAGTTTCTAAAATGGATTATTCTTAAAATTATTTCAAACATTGATTTTTAAAATTAACATTCAGTTTAATAAATAGAATATTGAATTATCAATAATTTAAAGCGGGCTAATAATTAATTAATATTAAAATTGGTATTTAGCCTTAGTTTTAATAGGAGTTCAAATTTTTTGGTTTTATATGCTGACAATAAGATTATACATTAGTTTAGATCATAGTCGGCCAATTCGTTTTGACTCAAGGGCTGGATTAAGAATAATAAACAATTTTGAAAAAACGTCTTAATTTATTAAATGTATTATTTAACAGTGGATTAGAATAAGAAATTTTATATAATTTTTTAATAGCTTTTAAAATTTTATTCCGGTTACAGATAAATCAGATAAAACAGTGTACGGTATAATATACATTGTATGTATGTTCACATGCAGTTTACATCTACTTTGACTTTACAGCTAAATTATATTCTATTGCTTTAAAGATATAATCGCTTTACAAATATTTTTATAAACTTTTTATTAGAATAAAGTCGAAAATTAATTTTTATGCTCTGTTATCTTTTTTAACTTTGGGGGTCAAAAATTTGCTCAGCGGGCCGTATGTTGACCGACTATGGTTCTTTCAGCTCTCATGATTTATTATGTAAATCAGGTATAAGTTATACCGTATAACACAAACATAATGAAAACTAATATGACTTACTCAAAGATTTACGCTTTTATTAGTTTACGTAATAACTTAAGTTATCGATAAATTAATAGTCAATTCATTATTAGTTATAAATTATTGCATATCTGACCCCTGGGTCTCTATTATAAAGTATAATACCTTCCATAATAGCTTGAAAAGCGAGAGTATATTGTCCGAGTGTTACGTCTTTACCAGTCCCACAATGATCTTTCACACAAAAGTAAATGAAAGCCATCTCTGGTAAGCGGACTAAGAATTCACACGATTCGTCCCAAATTGGATTAAAACCTAACAATTCAAGTAAAGTTTTATTTTTCAAAAGCATTCAAATTAAATAATTAAAAACTCAATTAACCATTATTTCTGACGGGTTTTGTTTTAAAGCTAAAGTTATCCGCCGAATGTCCATATACTTTGACTTTAACGTACGGATCAATAATTTCTCCGTCTAATGAATTGCCGACTTTTGGTATGTGTTGACCACTAATTATAGTGAGTTTTATTTTTTTAGGCTTATTTGTGGGCGAGTTTAAGACAGAACTGCGACCACTGACTCCGTATTGAAGGCCTTTTCGCAAATATTCTGCTTTTAAGACATAACCACATTTGCCATTAAGTGAAAAGAGTGCTTCATTGAATAGCATCGGTTTACTGTTTGTCTGATAATTGAGTGCCACTATCTGTGCGCCAACATTCCAATGAGGTATTGGGTTATAATTACTTGAATCTGTTCTTAGACCCTTTGGATAAATACGAATCAAATGCTTTTTACTATGTTTAACATAATCAGCGCCTTTTATTTTTGCTAAATGTTCAGATTCTGACTCAACTACTGAGCCCATTTGGTAGAATTTCCCTTAAATATAATAAAATTATTCAAATATTCAGTTCGAGAACTTATTATTGAAAGTCAATTCAAATGAAACTTACATTTCTTATCGCAATCACTGAATGAAACAAATTTTTTCGCTTCACAATATGTCACTAAATCTGAAAATTCTTTTGCTATATTTATCTGTAAATAAATAAATATTGCAATAAATTCAGTATTTAATCAAAAGTTCAGTGATATGTTTACTTTAGTTGAAGAATTAGAGTTTGATTTAGTTGACGATCGAGCAGATGACGAACAGATATTACCCAAAGTTCTCATGGAATCTTCGGTATTCTCTGTTAATGTAGGATTTATGGATTGGTTTTCCTTCAGTGGTGTTTTCTTTTTTTCAAGCACTTCAGGATTTGAATGTCTTCTTTTAATCACAGTATCGTCTTTAGTATCAGTACCGCTGCCCTCATCATCAGAATCACATCCTCTCTCTTCTTCTGAATCAGTAAGTGATTCACGATCAGAAACAGAATCACTGATAGATTCTTGTTCTGCCAGAACTGCTTCCTCTTTCATTGAAAGAGTTTTTTGTAAGTCTTGTGCCGGAAGTTTTTTGCCTTTGATTAGAATTTTTCTGACGAGGGCTTCGGGTGATGGCCAACACTTCTCATTGTCAGGCACTGGAGTTCGATACAAATACTCTTTCAATTAAAGAAACATTTAATATTAAATAATGTCTGAAGTTTTGTAAATATTTTTGTTTGATTACCTCCTAATATATCGATTATAAGCGAAGCCATTTGTTTCTGTTGTTCAAGACTACAGTGATTTTCCACCGATAGTATTAATGGATATTGAGATGTCTTAAATGCGTAATTATGTATGGTTTCGAGAACGTCTCGTAAGTATATTTTTGTTGTCCATGTGTATCCATGGAATATAACTGGTTCTCCGTCTTCCCCATCCCATACATCCACTTATTAAGTATGATTCAAAATATAATAAATATTTTTTAATCTCAAGTTAACTTACACTCAATACAACGACAGCCTTTTGTCAATGCCTTCCTATAGGCTTCAATACTACTGTTACCGTATAACTGACCCATAAGTAGATAACTATCAGTAAATGATTTTAAAGTTAGAATTTAGCTTATCTTTTGATTCAAATACAATCATAGTTTTCATTATTTATTTTTATTTTTTATTAAAAGTTCTTCAAGTTTGTTAACTATTTCAATGTTTTCATTTATCACTGACATGTTTGATATAATTAAGCCCTTAAGAAAAACCGTTTCTTAGTTTCTAGAGTTTCTCGAGACTTTCTCGGGCCAAAAATTCTCTTCAAAAAATAAGAAATTTTTTTATATTGATTAAATTCAAAGGTTGATAATGCAAATGATAAAATAGGGGTTATTTTTGATTTAATCACATTTCCCCATATTTCACTTCGCCCTATTTCATAAGAATTTAAATAAAGAAAATGACATCAGGCCAAGTATACAAAGAGTTTGTTTCAATAGAATTTTTTAAGAATATTCTGTACTCTAGTATTGTTTAGGTATTGGTATTAAAGGCAAAATATTCTTTTCTATTAAAAGTTTTATTAATTATTATTACTGATGTTTAACATATTTGAAATGTCATTTTATGTTAAAATTGCATTTAAATAAAATAATTCGAAAAAATTGTTTTCATTTGTGATCTTCTTTAAGTAGAGATTTAGCTCAATGTAGTTATTACTTTATTCTTCATATAAAGTGATTTTTTCTTTTTTGTTAATTAATTCCTTAGTTTATAATAGCAAAACCTGTGACTATAATGCAATTTTCTTATTAAATACGACGGAGTGAAATACGGCAAAATGGAAAGACACCTTATTTTGTATTAGAACACAGTAATAGTGATAAAATAGTGAATATAAAACCGCAAAAGGGCCCCAAATAGTGAGGATGAAAACTGAATAAAATTCGGTAACAAATGGTGGGGTACGGTTCTGGAAATGAAAAATGTCAATTTAAGTGTGACACCTATGCATATACATTCACTTCATCTGGATGTTTAAACAAAAATTATTTTAAGGTTAATTGACAGACATTCAGTATAAACTAAAGGATATTTTAGTGAAAGTACGGCAGTACCAACTAGTGGAACCAGGAAAGCCACCCCTTAAGTATTTTGCAGTTTTTAGGCTTAGGTCTGTAGTTATAAAAAAAGTTTTCAGATATTAGATTTTTTATTATTACGCATACCAACTACTTAATGAAAAATCAAATTTAATTTAGACCTCCCATTGAGTGATATTCAATATAAAATTTAGAATTAAGAGAAAATTTCTCGAGAAACTCAGTAAAGTTCTTCATCAATACAAAATTTCATCAACACTATTAACACCTTAAGGCTTAAGCTTCAGCTAATTTTGAGAAACTGGTTGAAACATAATTATCAACTAAAAAACTTAACTCTATGTTATCATAAATATTCACTAAATAAAGCATGAATTTAATTTAATTTATACAAAATGAATAATTAAATTTTCATTACGTATTATGAGATGATGCTATCAAATAATGAGACAATGGTTGAGACATATCCTGGCATACGATGCGATGACTTCGATTGAATATATCGAAATCATTAACCATTAATAAATTATTAAATCCTATGATAAAGAAATGCTAAGTTTCAACCCTAGAAATGATATTCAAACGAATGATACCTTTATTTGATAGATATCCGGGCACTTGAGTCTCTTCAGGTTCATATCTCTTAATATATGCTTCACAATCGGCTACAGTCACTCTTGTCATCTATAATTATATATAAATTGAGTTTTGTCACTAAAATTTTAATAATATTCTAATACTTTTTGTTCAATTTTTAAGAAACTCATGAGCTCTTCCGGTCCCATAATTAAAGTATTATTTACTGAATATCTGCAAATCAAAACATTAAACTCAATTAAAATAGTTTCTGATATTCACTCACTGTTTAAAAAGCTTATCCAATTCAGGTCTTGATATTAGCATTTGATAGAATTTAAGGAACTGGTCCTGATCTAGTGATTCTTCACCTTTAATTTTATTTTTGCGAACATTTGCGACCTTTTAATTAAGAAAAAGTGCAATGAATTATATAAATTAAAATTTATTTGCATTTCGATTATTGATTAATCCTCACATCGAATAATGCTTTAGCATGTTTGCTATGCATTGAAATATTGAGCTGATTCAGTAAATTCAAAACTTCATTAAAGTTGAGTCTTCCTTTTGTATTAACATCTGCTTTACGAAATTGAGCTTTAAGCCAACTATATTTTGATAAATTATAATTTTTATTTTTGCTTTAATAAAATAGTTGCAAATAATGTTCCCTACAAACATAGGATGCCTCGAAAGTCTCTTTCAACTCTTTAATGAACAACTGCTTTCAGATTAGTTTTGCATTTCATTAAATTCTATGGGGGTATAAATTGTGATTAAATCTCGATTTAATTGACTTGAACTTTCCATAAATAAAAGGGTATTGAATTAATTAAATAACTTAAAATATTTAATGGTTAAAACAATTATATTAAAATAAGCTTAATCTCTATTAACAGGTTTAAGTTGAAGACCTAACTGACAGGTATTTATGTAATCAGTAAAGTAAATATAAATAGTTAGTGAGTGTATACCTGTATTATTATAAGATTCTGATAATTATTATTTAATGTTAAAAAACATATTTACTATTCGTATTCAGTTTCTCTCTGTTGATTCTTACAAGTCGCTATCAAATAGCTGAGTCCCTTAACCCATAAGTCTCTCACATGATAATCAGCGGCCACGAAATCAATGATTTCTTTTCCATCGTCGACGACCAATGAAAAACAGTTCTCTTCAGTAAGATGTGGCAAATTCATTAATGGTTGAATAGATGCGTGAAGTTTACGTCTAAATCTTGACTCAATCACATTAAATCGATCTGTGTTCCAGCCCTTTCTAACCTCAGTCAGATCACACAAATCAACTTTAAATAGATTATTGTAATCAAAATTTTTCCACTTTAATAGATATGTTTGATTTTAGAAATAGTTTATTCAATTTGTATAAATCTATTTTGCAATTAGTACTTTCCTATCGATTAAATGTCAAATTCTATTATTTATTTCATAAAAATGAACTTCGCTTTCTTTAAAACTATTAAAAGTTATAACTATCGCATTAAACTGCTATAAACTATTAAAATACTTGTATTAAAGACATACCATATGGGACTTCTCTGCATAAATATCTTTTTTGTGATGGCGAATAATGTAATCTCATATTATGTAAATCAACATAAAAACGACGGCAGTAGAACTTGTCTAACGAGCGAACTTTATGCAAAGTTGTACCTCTGTTCAGGACTGATATAACTTCTTCAGTTGGTGTTCCCGGTTCTAAACAAGCGTAAAACATCTCTTTATTCAATGATAATTTATTTTAACCCTTTTTCTATGATATTTAATACGCAATAGGAGTAAATAAATAAAAATTCCGTCTTTTGAAACTCTACTTTTAATTGTTTCCCGGATATGAAAGAGAAAGTCGCAAAGAAATTCATGTGAATCTATTTTTTATGCAATATATTATTGTTGCTTAAGTTCTATAAACTACTTATTTATAACTCAAGTCTTTTTAGTAGAATATAATACTACTAGTATTAGTACCACAATTACTAGTATAATATGTCTTGCGATCAAATTATGCAAATAATTCTTATCTGGATTTCATTTTCTCAGATTCATCAATAGTTATACTCAATTCAGTATAACTCTTAATGAATTCAATCTTTAATTACCAGTAACTGAAATGTGAACCATAGATATTATAATTTGATACAAAGTAATTCCCTTTTCAAAAAAAGTAAAATATAATAATACATGAAATTTAATATAATAATATAATACATGAAAAATCCGTTTTTTAAAACACAGTTAAAAGATTACTAAAAGGATAAATTTGATTATTCATACCTTCCATCATATCTTTAATACTTTTACTTTTTCTTCCTTTTCTCTCCGGTGCCACTGAATTATTCAAATGAGAAAAATTTCAAAATTTTCAAATCTTATTCAATTATTTGTATAACAAATACTTACCATCAAAGTTATCGAAAGTGATTATATCTTCTCTTTTTATTAATTGCTGAGTGGTTTCGTCACCCATTTCTTTGGATTTATTTATTTAATTTACATAAAATTCAGGACAAACTAATTGATAACTCGATTTAAAACAAATAAATATCGAATTTTTATTTTATTAATAAACCGACAATTTATTAATCACACAATTAGGTTATAAGTCACAAAATTCCTTACTTTTATTATATGAGAGCTAAGTATTAAAATTACGTGAAATTTTATCTGCCTTTAAGCCGCCTTTAAGATCAAATTTTAATTAATCAGTTGCTATAAAATCAATAGATAATAAAGCGAATAAACTCTAGTTTTAAAATATCAAATAAACTTCAGTTTTATTTATTAAAAAAGTAGCCATTAATACAGGTGAATATTATTTTTGTTTTGTAGCATTATATGAATCTTATGTGAATCATAACTTGCATAATATTCATATCAGAGTGTAATAAATAAGATAAGAAATGGGATTGAATGCAGAGTTAAAGCACAATTTCTCTTATCTGTTCTATTAAATTATTTTATGTTCACTTTATCAATAAAATGATAAGATTATTAAATATATTGATAACACATTGCAAAGCTTCGATTTAATCTGAATGGACCCTCAATTTATTAAATAATTAAATTTTTATTTGATAGTTAAGAAGAAGTTTTCATTTGCATATTTCTTTTAATTCCTTGAAATAAGATTTTAGACGACTCACACTATACTTGGAAACATGAAATAGAACCTATAATTTTTATTATAAAATTATATTCCAAGACAGTAAAGGTTTATTACGATACAGAGTTTAAATTCTATTTAATAGACTACAAATGATGATAATTATGATAATTAAGCATTTTATTCGTATGAATTGCATTAAGAAACAGTAAAAGATATTTGAAATATAATTATTTGTTAAACTTATTTTATTATTTGATGATCACGAAGCGTTAAGTATCCTCCTTGTATTGAGATAAACACCGTTCAACATCGCACCATTCTTTTAAGAGATTATATTTTAATTGTTCAATCTTTTAATTCTATTTTAGTTTAAATAAGATTCAATGTTTTTCGGGTTTAACCCGATATAACCTGATAAAACCCGCCCATTTTTTACTGTATATTTCTGGTTTAACCCGAATTTACTCAATAATTGAACTGAAAAAGTTATCTTTCTATCTAAAAATGCAAACATTTAAAGCTTTATTTTTTGGAAATGACCACTTTAAACTCGTTTCTCTATCGCATTTTTAAGAGAAACAGTCTTAGTATTGCTAATTTGCAAATAAATACAATTTTTTATGTTAATGCTCATATTGAATGCAATTTTTTCAATCATTAATTATGAAAACTTTGTGAATTTTCATTATAAAACCCGAAAAGTACCTGAATAAAGCTTTTGAAAATAAAACCCGAAATTCATAGTCTCTGATTCAAGTACCGTAAAATCCCATACATAACGCGCGCGTTATCTAAACAAAAAAGTGTATATCTTAAGAAAATAAGTGGTGCACGTTATGCATAAAGTGTTATAAAGCACGCGTTATCTAATCAGTAAAGTTAAAATTTTAAAAAAATTAATGGTGCGCGTT
>JAQGCH010003678.1:0-10174 GCA_034699485.1 Nanhermannia elegantula | reverse complement strand
TGTTTGTGGGGGGTGGTGGTGGTGGTGGTGGTGGTGGTGGTGGTGATGTTGTTGTTGTTTTTGTCCATAAGTGTTACCATAGAAATCATTGTTATAATAGTTTGAATTTTGGTTCAAAATATTTGATGCGTAAAAACTGGGCCTAAAATCCGGAAAATAAATATTTGACGAAACCCTATAACCCATCACTCAATTGAAAAAAAGCATTTTCATAAATATTTTGCATTTTTTTGTAAATAATTATTTATACCTTTAAAAGAAATCAAAGAAATGATTATAAAGTGATTTATAAAAGACATTTGTTTCTTGAATATTTTTTCGTTATTATAAATATGTTTCGGCCATTCTTTGAGTTAAATAGTGGCGGAACCATTAATTAAAACTATTAGAAAATTATATGCACTTTAATCCGTCACTGATTTCCATATGGAATACGAAAAAAGAAATTAAAACCAAAACTTAATTAAAGATTTGCTTTAAAAATGAGTTTAATTTCCGCACATAATTGTGATGCGGTTATTATTTTACAGTATTTTCTCGATATTGGTTATTGTCTTTTTCGTTGTTATACCGAAATTGTGTCGGCACAAAATTGGACCCTAAGTTAATTACACACTGTTACTCATTGTGATTACTGCAACACTACAAAAATTTGAACTAATTTTAAGGCAACCAAGTTCACATTACAACATTATTTTTACTTAATTAGCTAATATATTATTTTGTCATTAAATAAGATATCGTATGAATAAATTCTGGATTTTTAATTTAATTTGAGATAATTTTATATATAATCATATTTGGTTATAAACACCTAAATCACTTTTATGTCACTTTATATAGAAGTCACTGTATTCATAAATCTTCATAACCGCTAAGCCTATTGCGAATGTATTTTAATGTTACGCTCTATGAAAATACATGATCAGCAAAAAAAATCCTTATCTAATACTAAATTATAGCAAACTTAAAGTAAAAGCAGAATAAAAAACATTTAAAACACGTTAAAAGTGAAAAAATAATTAAAACATAGAATACTATGTTTTATTACTTAAGATTTTAAGGTTTATAAATAGGGCTTTACTGTAGAACTAAAATGCACTGTAAGAGCGATATTGAACTACTGATGACTGTTAAATACTCTTAATTTTAAATGCTATATACTTACTGTTAGTGTTAGGAAAAGGTATTGTATTGTCAAAGCAAAAGTCCAAAAATTTTTCTCTATATTTTAGTATAAAATACTATCCATATATATATATCAACTGATTAAAGAAAAATCAATGAAAAAAGTTTAAGTTTAAACACAAATGAAATGCTTAAGTTGATAACCAAAGCACTTAATCATTACTGTATATTAAAAATAGAAAACTTACTAAAATGCTTACAACTTTACAACTATTTTTGTTTGCTTTTAAGACTCTGAAAATGAGGCATTTTATCCCTTTGTACTTTTGCTTTGACACAATTGAGCGCCAACTTTAACAAATAATTTTGCTGCCGATAGTACCTAAAGTGGTTTTTGTGTATTTGAAGAGAGTGATTGTTATTTAATAAATGTTATATTAAATGGAAGACATATTTCTCACCAAACATGTTAAAAAATAAGAAATTGTAAGAAATCATTCAAAAGGTCTTAAGACAGAAAACTTGCTCAAAGAAATATTTAAAATGTAAGAAAATTACGAAAAAAGCTAAAGTGAATTAATTTTAATGTGTTTTCAATGCACACCATATTTATAAGTTTAAATATTTATAACATTCTGCATAAAATAATTTATTACTTAAAAAGTTCATAACCTTTTGGAGAGAAATCTGTTTATCAAACATTTTATTAATCAATGCAATCATTGATTGCTATTGTTGTTGAGCAAACTCACGTGCGCTCATCATTATATTGTTTGTTGTGTTGATCGCGTGCGTCCCATAATGATTGTGTGAGAAGTGAATATGCAATAAAAGAACCGCCAACAATAGGTTCCATATAGGTTTTTATGGCTTATAGCTTTTGATCTCAACCAAATACTAAAACTTTTTCACCGATTAATATCTTATGAAAAATGAGTTTTTTACTCATAATAATAATAAATATTTAAATCAAATATTTTCTTAATATTTTGTTAAGAAATGAATAAAAATGTAAAATTTTGGCACAAAATGAAATCACCCCCATACAAAAATAAACTGTTCTCAATACATTATTAATGCTCTCCTATAACGTGCAGCGCCTTTTTCTTTAATGTTATTCTCTTTATGAGAGTATTAATAATTGAAAAATGCTTTAATGGACACGTGTTTTATGTTTAACTATCTATTTAATAATAATAATGTTATAGTTATTGATAAATTATTCATTTTGTTGCAAATAGCAATTATTTTTAAAATATTAGTTTAATGTACAGTAATAAAAATTAGCATTCAATCTATTTATTATTACTTTTTAACCTATAAACACAATGATATTGATTTTGAGGTGCATTTAGAGCACAAGTAATTCAATACTGTTATGAAATGTTAATGAATAAACAGATTATTTATTGAATATATTAATGTCAGAGTACTTCAGCTTCAATATAATAAAGACATATAAACAGTATATTGAATGAGCATGCTACACAACCCCTCAAAAGCGGTAATAAAATTGTGTAAAGCTCAATAATGGTTTGAGAGCGAGACCACTCAATAGTTGATTCAATATGTCAATTAAATGCACTTTCAATTGAATCCCTGTTTAACTTCATTATCGTTGCATTCAATTCTCTTATATTGTAATTGATTTTCTCTGTTTTTATTGAAAGCCATTTCTCTCTCTCTCTCTCTCTCTCTCTCTCTCGAACAACTAGTAATGAGCACAAACGCGAGAAAAATTTTGATTTTTATAGGGTTTTAATTAATTAGAGATTAATATAAAAAACTTTGAAAATAAAATAAAATCATAGAAATCCTGTTAAATTTTTGATTTTATGTAATTTTAAAAGTAACTGTGTTGAATAAATTGCATGTTTATTATCTTAATAAAAAGTTATGCAACATTTTTTATATAAAACAAATGAATTTGGATTTATGAAGCAAAAGCCCTTATAATGCCGTTTTGAAAATCTCGAGCTTAAACACCTCTGAATGAAATTACTGAGACTTACGAGACATCTGTATTGCATTCAAAGCAGACAAATTATTGAAAAGTTTTTGATTCAATTGACTCCTGACATCATTTGAGCTAATCTTTTATGCAATTTATTGATTTAATTAAACATAATTTCAACAAAACTTGAGAAAACTATAATTTTTTATCATTTACTTGATTTGATTTTTGATTATTTTAGTTTTTGACTTAAAAGTCACAACAATAAAATGTTGAAAAGTTTTCACAATGATCATTATAAGACAAAAAAATATGTTCTCTATGTCTCGTGTTTTTCTAATGTTTTTTGTGTTCATTTCTAAGAATTTCAAAGAATTTTATTGAAATATTAATTAAGAATATTCAGAATTCACAGAACAAAAGAGACAACAGGTGGCCTATATTTTATGTGTGAGGGGACATATATGACATCCCTTTGAATATTATTTAAATAAATTAAATTTATTGTTTTGTTTGTACTTCAATTCACTATAAATATAAATACAACATATTTGAGTGCAAAATAACTTTTTATTACAATTAATTTAGATCTTTATCTTAAAATAAGTGATACAGTGATTAATAAATGGTTTAATTAGAATAAAGGTAAAATATATAAAAAAAAGTTTCAAAAATTTATTTCTAAGCTATAATTTAAGTATTAAAAAAGTTGCGCACTGTCTATGTTACGGCTGAGTCCATCATTTCTTTTTAGGTTTGTTGTTCTCCGAATTCGAAAATTTTTCGCCCAATTTTTTCACTTTTTTGTATTTTAAGATAAATAGTTTGTAGCAAATTTAGAAACAGATTGAACTTACTTGCATTTGGGTCCTTATTAAAGGCAATATTATGCCATATTTCACTTTGTTGTTGATGCGTAAAAGTTTGACGAAAAGTTTTGGCTTCATTCTTCATTTTGGACTCAGACATAAATGAAGATGATGAACCTAAAAATTTTTATTAAAAAACTTAAATTAATATAAAAATGAATCAATGCCTACCCGAAGCTTCATTTTTACTGTCCTTTTTAGACATGATTCTTGAAATGAGAGTCTAACTGTATCTGCTTTACAAACTGTTTTGAAGGTAAATTTTTTGAATCTAAAGTTTGTCTTTATATATATTTCTTTAAAAAAATTTTGATAAAGGAACCGCACAGTGGCGTAACCAAAATTAAAGAATTGATAATTAAAAAAGTTTGTTCCGTCACTTTTCACTTTTAATAATTTGAGAGATGTAATGATTAGTAAATTATGTCAAATCCAAATTATGCCTTAAATTTGAAAGTGATAATTATTTTTTCGAAGCATTTTCTTTACAATAGGATAATAATAATAAATTGAGAGATTTGTGGTATCCCTAAAAAGGATTACATATAGTATATTTGGTAAAAACCATTATAAGTTTGATTCATAATTATATTCTAAGTGAAAATATCTCACATAAAAGCTTAGTGTTGTTTATAATATATTGAGAACAAAATTCTCAGAAAAATAATCTCTTTTATTAAGGGATTGCTTAAACCCAACAATTACTAAATAAAAGTCCAATCTTATTGTTAAGAAAATGTCATAAATAACGAAAAACACTTTTGTAGATGTTTTTTGTCTAAAAATTATTTTACTCTTTTGTCTTATTTTGCATTTTATAAACTTATTTTAAAACTTTTTTGTTTATTTTTTACTGTATTTTTAAATGCAAATGAATTTTCCAAATTTTTCATTTATAAGATATCTTTTAACAAGAACTTAAGTGCAGGCACACTAAACGCATAAAAGCTAATGTATAGAGCGGCGAAAATGACTAACTTGTCAGCTTATTAGACACTAATGTTTCTTTATTGTTTATAACGCATATTATTACATACACTTAAAGCGAAAGTTAAATGAAAATATTTTTACGAAAAAAGTTGTGAAATAGATATAAATTTAATCCACCAGATATTCGAATATTCTATAATATTCGTTTCGCGTTATCATCCAAATAATGATCCATTAAAAATACCCAAACGACAAACTGTGCGTAATAATAGAGCTTATCTACATCTTCAATATCGTGATATCCATATAAACCAAAATAACATAGAAGGTGGTCATCAATCCAGTTCCGTTTTAAATAATGTGAGACCCAATCATTAACCCTGGGCTTTATTTGTGAATACAATGGGTGTAATTCTTTGTCTCCAATCGGGATTTCAGGAACTTTATATTCGTTGGTCATTAAAGCCCTTATTTCTGTATTCAATACAGATTTTGATGATTAATAAAAGAAAGATTTAATCGGAAAAACACAGAATAATTAAACTGTAAAATATATTATGCATTTCACTAAATAAGGAGTTCAATAAAAATGTTTGAATTACTGATTCTGACAGTTACAGAAACTGTTTTATCTATATAACAATATTCTGAGTTGAATATTAATTTTGAATTCACTCAAAAATTTAGAATCATTGAGTTCTATAAATGACAATCAGTTGCATTATTGATATAACAAAAAAGTAGACGCATTCTAATTAAACAAATCTAATACATTCAGTCAATAGAAATTCAATATAATAGGGATTTCTTGAAAATATTAATAAATAACAAAATAATTATATTATTAATCCTTAAATTTAATTTTTTTTCCTTTTAAAAATTATTAGTAATAAAAACATGTTATCATTGGAGGAATTTTCCGTTAAATAATAGAATATGAATAAATTTTCCTCTATTATAATAACATATATTTGCCTTCAATAAAAACCTAAAATTATTTTGTGATTTAAAAAAATAAATAACTAATGCAATTTCATCAATTATTTTCAACTCTTATATATAGAGAACAATAGAATATATAATTAGAAGAAGGAATTATATTGATTTCCCTGTTTTTTAGCATAATTATAGTGTTATCACCATCAAAGTAGTGTTGTTTTAGTTCCAAAATTTATTTTTAGCTTCAGCTAATATTTTATTTTGAGTTCTAGTTCAAGTTCTCGAAGCTAAAAACAACACTAGATCAAAGTAATACCCAGTTCGCAGTGTCCATTTGAAGATTTTATTTATAATAGGCTCTATGGAAGAAAATTTCATTTCTCTTTATAATATATGGACCTAAAATATTATCTTTATTTTAAGATAACAATAAGAAAGGAAACAGTCAAACTCGAGTATTCATTTATTTTTCAGAAACTTATCAATATTATATAGGTTATTTTAAATTTTACAAAGTAACGGTACAACTGAATCATAAAAATTGATGAATTCATTTAAAAAAATTGTTCATATGTAACCCTTCGCTCAATTTTACTCTTTCTATCAAAATACCTTCTCTATGTTTGATAGTACTGTACCTGAATTGATCTCTGTTTCCAGGCAATGAGAAAGGGTTGTTCCTTGTCATGCAATGGTCCATAACAGAGATGCCCAAGGAGAGTAAGGGTAGGGTGTAACCACCCAAAGTCCAAAATTTTACCTTGGTCTCCTCTTTGATCTGTAGGCCCCCTCCATGGACTTTTGGATTTTTACCATGGTAATATTTTTTTAAAATCTTGAAAAATCTCAAAGGGGGGATCATGGTAAATTTTAAAAAAATTGTAAACCCCCTGGAGCTTCATACCTTGGGCATCTCTGGTCCATAATAGTGTATATGGAATTTTATGAGAATTGATTATAGAATTTATTAAAAACTTATCAAATATACCGGTATAAAATGAAAATATGATTGAATATACTTTAACCGTTGAGCATAAATGATTAATTTCATTATCCTCATATCAATTTATGAACCTCGTTATATTCATTGCTAGAAGTCACGGATGCAATTGCAAGAATGACCAGAATGTGCTGAATCATACAGCGAAGATTTACAACTCTAGGATGCTATAGCATACCATCCGGGTGTGTACAATATATATTCCTATTATACAGTGGTTATTAAAGTTTTTAATTATAACCCATCTTATTATCAGTTATTCCACAGAACACAACGCTGGACAAAATTGTTTTGCGACACATTTTTGGGCCGATACTCATCATTTGAGAGCATATGCTCTAAAAAGATTCGAAGATAAATTATAATCAAAATTATTATTTTTGAGATAAAATTGTTGTTAACATGACTTATAATTATAAAACAATTTTAAAAGAAAAACATTTCATATAATCAAAACTCAAAATCTTTTAGAAGAGTGAATTGGAGCCAAATGTATCACTTCTGTGGGTGATATTTGATGAGCCAGTCTTTCAGTGACCACATTCTCTCCGCCATCAATGATCTGCTTTTGTCCGACAGGTTTAAAGCCTTGCGGAACATCAAATTTTCCGTCAGGAATATAAATCTTCTCTTCAATTTCACCTGTGTTTGTCTTTTTTTGTTTTTTATAAACTTTATCGTTTCCTACTTTACCTACAGATTCATAACCTTTCGGTACAGACAAAAAATCAGAAGAAAAACCTCTAATTCTGTGCCTTTTATAAGGATTTGATTTGTAAGGTGTGTAATATGGCTCATAATAGTCTCCGGAATATACAGGATATTGAGGACGTCTATAGTTATAGTCATCGTAATAATCGCCATAAAAAGGATTTGAATAGACTTTCAATAGAAAAGAAATTTATTAAAGAATTTATTTTTATGGAATAATACCTCCGGTGATAAATATTACAGCAAAAGTTATCACAATAAATGACCCGAACATTGCTTTATTGACCATATTCTTGAAAAATTATGAAAATTATGAAATATTTGTTGTAATGCAAACCTTATGGGAAAGTAATTAAAAGTTAATTATTGTAGAAAAAAACACTAGAAATCAGTGAAAAAGTTAAATATTGGAGAAAATTCAAAGCAGATTCAAAGTATTTGTGGATATAATGTGTTATGTGTTACAGTTATTGTATGATAAAATTGATTTTGTGAAAATGCAGAAAAATAATAATAAAACCTTTAACTCTAACTAATTCTAATTCTAACAGTTGACATGCAAGTTATCCGTTTCCTACAGATCCGTTTATTGGGACCTATTTATGAAAATTATTCAAAAATCGACAGAAGTAATAAAGAGAAGGTTGCTACTTTTTATATCTGTTGGTAGAATGAATAAAAGAATAATTCCCAGTGATTCCCAATAATAGTAGATTATTTAATGAAGAATAAGAATATGAAAATTCCATTTCAATATCTTTAATATTCGCGGAGTTACAGCTCTTCAAGTTCGTAAAAATTTAAACTTTGAAAAGCTCTAGCTCCGCCCCTATTATTGATATCGAAATTAAATTTTCATATTCTTATTCAGCATAAAATTCTCTATAAGACAAAATGAAAATTAATCTGCTTGGCACAATTTTTTTAGGTGGGCGTTTCTTATTTAATATCACGTGTTGCTTTGGCCGGAGTTAAGATCTTAATATTTTTTAAAAATCTTCATGTCATGACCTTTAAAATGAGCCCATATTTGTTCCATTAATCAGACGGGAAAGTACCCAAAATAATTTTCAAAGTTAAACATTTCTCCCATAGAGCCCATTATAAAAAAATTTTTAAAAATTGAATATCTCATTTTCCCGAAAAGATATCAGTATGATTTTTACGTGAATTGATGACGCTTTGAACACACCTTAATTTAAAAATGGATTTTTGGTGTCCGTCAAATTTTTCTTACTTATCAATAGTTGTCATCAATTTCTAAGAACCAATTTTACGTAAATCATAAACTATAAGTATATCATTAAAATTTATGTAAAATTGGTAAACATGTTAACCTTCATAGGTTAGCACTGCCAGTGCAATAATAGAAGCACATACTTGCAATTATGATACGTCATAAAAATATATTATATCCAGGCTCACAACCTCAGTTCGGATCACTTGGTGAGATTTCGATGCAAAGCTAAGATTAGGCATTTTATTGGAGTGGAATTTCAAAGAATATTCACAAAAGAATTGTTAGAAATGAACTATTTTTTATTTTAAAATTTTTAGGTATTTTTCAAATTTCACTTTTTACATTTCTCATAATACTTGACTCTAAACTCAAGTGAATATCCAATGAGGGAGTCGTGAGAATCACATAAGTGGCCTCAAAGTGGTTTGGTTGTATTGATTGTATTAAAATGCATTTTTTTCTATTTATATTTTTAATAATTTAATATTAACCTTCACATCACATGTATTACTATGATTGATGAGATACAGGTATAAGTTATCTGACACGTGAGGTATACAATGTATAATCAGAAAGATCGTTCAGTTAAAGAGCATTCAGTAAGTTATAAATACTTTTTGTTTAGAATGTACCTGAGATGATTGTGTCAATTAGACATTTAACCTAACATCCTAATAATCTATTAAGTATTTATTTAAAGCATATAAGTAAATTAATTAGTTTTAAATTATTATTTGTTTAATTATTTTGTTGTCCTGTGTTTTGACTTTTATTTTAAACTCATAGACGCCTAGTTCAATTGATCCAGCTATTTTAGGCTTTCTGTCATAAATTTACAATGTCACAAATAATTGATAAATTATTTAAATGATATTTATTTAAATCATAAAATACTTTATGAATAAAATAAAATTTATTTGCAAATACAGTACCAATAATTAAATAGGCCATAAAATAATTTTTAAACTCAAGTTCTCAATTATACACAAACTGAGATCCATGCGGAAGAAGCTAAAGTTCGAGATATACAATAAGACTGAATATGAAAAAATTTCTAAAAATTAAATGAAAAACAAAAAATATTAGGAAAAAATTATTCACTAATGACTTGATTCAACTGTAATTACGTTAACTAAATGAGCTTAAAATAGATAAAAATAAAGATCAAAAATAATAAAACTTCAAGTTCACCCTTAAATGTTAGTCACAAGCACACATAAAATAAGCTGATTCTCTATACTATTAGTAGTAAAGAATGTGTTCCAGAGCCTGACTCCTAAGCGTGAGCTCTGAGCAGGAGCTCTAGACCTGGCCTCTAGACGCGTACCTCTAGACGCGTACCTCTAGACGCGTACCTCTAGACGCGTACCTCTAGACGCGGACTATGTACTATGCAAGATAAC
>JAQGCH010003677.1:0-10176 GCA_034699485.1 Nanhermannia elegantula | reverse complement strand
TAAATATTTGGCTCTTTATAAATCAATATTATATTGAATATTGAGAACCTTATAAATCAATATTTTGAAATGCTCTAATGATTACAGATCAATGTTTTAGTGTTTACTAATTATTAATAAAATTTGAAGAATTTCTTTTGAATGTACATTTTCTAACCGACGTATGCATAAATTCTTTCACATTTGGTATTACCATCAAAATGTGACAAGCTCAAATCTTTTCAGAAAAATTCATATATATTTCATTAAATTTGATGAATGGAGTTGATAGTAGTCAAAAAATTATTCGACATGTATATTTTTGTTTGGCTGAAAAATTATCCGTTCAAAGGTTATAGGACTTTAAGCTTTAAAATTTCAGAAATTCATTTGAGTCTAACCTACCAAATTATGGTCTTGAAATTGATATCAAATATAGATTTTTCAAAGTTCTTTTCAATTATCTTCTCGGATTTTGAACAAATTTTATTGTTTTTATTCTATTTAGCAAAATATATTTTCCCAGGGTAAAAAAATTAATATTTGTTTACATTATCTTAGATTTTATCATTGTTTATATTAAAGTCTTTTTAGAGTATTAAATTGAATTATTGCGCACATCGAAGCACTAGTAATACCACATGTGAAAAAAATTATGCATAGGTCGGTTGTAAAATGCTGTACATTCAAAAAAATTTCATCAAATTTTTAGTACCTGAAATTGCTTAAAATCGGGTTCAGGGGTTTTGCAATTGAGTGTACTTTGTGGATCTCATTTCCATACTTCACTAGCCTTTAAAAGTTGATATATAAATGAAAAAAATCAGTAAAATACACTCATTGATTGTTTCATTAATTTGATTGCAAATTAGCATAAAATTAAAGAGAATCAATTAAATTAGTTTATAAAAGCTATCTAACTTTTAATGATAAGAAAGCAAACATTGGTGGTATGATCTCAAATAACAGGTAGCGTTTACATAGAGTTAAGGTAATACGCAATTTGTTTTCTCGAATTTCAATAAGTTTTTAAATTTAAATAATTTCATTATGAATGATGTTGTCCAACAAGCTCAAACTAAGCCCATGATATTCTAGGCCCCATGCTTTGCTCGGATACTTATTTTTGAGCGATAGGCTAGGCTTAGCTTTTTAAGCTTATGCTTATTTCACTTGTATTTTCAGTAGGATAAAGTTTCACCAAGGAGGGTCCAAGTAGGTTCTCATGCATTTTGAAAATTTTAAAATATTCATCATTTTTCATCTTATTTTTCAAAATAAAGAGGTTAAAAAATTGACTCTAAAATTATTTTTTAAAAATTTGGCGCAAAACTTGATTTAAAAACCGATGATTTTAGGCATCTCTATGAGAAAAACTGATAACATTTAGTTAAGAAAAGTGAAACATTTAGGGTTTAAATCTATGCTCAAGTTGTTTAAGTATGAATTAAAAATCTAAAAATAAATTTATTTTTATTAATAAAAAAACAATTTTATTATAATTCAATAATCAAAAATAGGAATATTCAAAAACATTTGATGTTTTATACTTAAGAACCATCTGAAATCAGTTAACACTACAATACTTGTCAAACATGTATTCAATCAAATAAGAGTAACTGTAATCACAGTTACAATAGTTTGTTATACTGTAAGCTGAGAAGTATATTAATGTTAATGGTAATTAAAAATAGGTTGTATGCATCTGGAGCTCAGCTGATTATCTTAAAGCAATTGAAATAAATAAAATAGAAATAATTTCGTGATTTTGTTAAAAATCATAAATTTGAGTTGACTTCCGATTTGAAAATAAGAAATTAGCCGAAAGTGACGTCACTGACTATAATATACCGCATAGTGTGACCTGTAGTACAACTTTCTAAAGTTTGTAAGTGAACAACAACTTTGGTGTAAGTGCTCTGCAGTCGTGCATCACTACTATTTTAGTGCTAACTCTTCAAAACTTATATCTAAAAGTTCTTACTTTGAATCTAATAAGAAATGTATTTAACATCAAAATAGAAATTTGTGTGAAAGCTCTGAAGACATCAAAACTTTCAACAATGATTGGAGAATATTGTAGTCCCTATTGTGTAAAATTGTTTTTATGTCTTTTTCTGCTGGTAATAGAAAAAGTAAACGGAAAAAATGAATCAAACGATTCTCGACTTTTATCAGGTAAGAGAAGTCTTCAAACTATATTATGCTGATTGTGAGCTTCCTTATCAAACATTCTTAAAGCAAAAAATAAATTTTTATATAATGCATAAAATGTAGAGTTAGGAAAAGATCGCTAAAAATAAGACAGGGCTGAGAGGGTAGTATTTAATAACTTATATATTTTGGATAAATCTCAAGTTTAATGCACAGAATCTGCAATTTTTTACGGAGATAACGAGTTGAGTATAACGGGGTCACACTGTAGTGTCTGACAAAACATAGACTGAAACCTTGACAGTGAAGCAAAGGTGAACAACCTGTAAATAAATTACCTCTTCCTCATGGGGACATGACCTGAGGGCACAACTATCTTCCGCATGCCGCTAGAGGGACACCTCATGGGACACATAAATACTACTAATAAGCTATTAAGCTAACGATCTTCAGCATTAGTCGTCAATTTGCAAGCCTATGGCTTCAGATTGGAGAACATTTTGCATAAGAAAAAGATTTAACTTGGAAAACATTTAGCTTGCAAAACATTTAGCTTGCAAAACATTTAACTTGCAAAACATTTAACTTGCATTGCAAAGCAAAGTGAATTTCTCCTTAATTTTTTTCAGGATCGCCTTATTATAAATACAAAGCTATAAAACCTCTGCCCTGCAGGAATCAAAATGATTATAGGGACACATCAGGCGTTTGTATGTTTCAGTACGAGTGTTTGCAATCAAAAGGCAAACCCGTTGGATATTGTGTTAACAACTATTTAGTTGGGAGTTGTTGTAAATTACCAGCACTGCGACCACAAATAAGTTCATCCACGAGTGTTATGACTCATTTCACACAAAGTACTATAAAAGTAGAAAATGAAAGTTCTACTCAACATTCTATAGGCAATAAAAGCACAACTATTGCTCAAAAGGAAGCCACAGAACATTCAACTTCTTCGAGTCCTAATTATGCCAATACTAATGCGTTGCCAAACAGTCCACAAACTACAGAAACCACTATAACCACAACAACCACAAATCGATCTGATTCTCAAAACACTCAAAAAACTATCTCTAATCCAACCACACTCTCCACAACTCTTTCGACTCCACAACTCGTTAGTAATATTGTTACCAATGAATCAATTGAATCTTCAACAGAAGAGAAAGAGCTTTTATCACTATCAACAAAAAGTTCAATAAGTAGTTCTCAGAGTTCTATAGAAACCACTCTTTCAGATATTAGCACAAGCAGTGAATCAGTCAATACTTTAGTGTCTGATACAAAAAAGCAAAGTACTACAGAATATATTACAGCAAATACACAGCAAAGTGTCATAACTGAACTCGAAGTCAATTCAACTAATGTTTTGCCATCAGTAAGAGAATAATTATTTATTTAATTAATTTGTAAACATTTCTAAGAGTTTTTTTCATGTCAGGAACTGACAACTCAACCAAATAGAGTTACACTTAGTGATAGTGAAACGATTGCCATTAATTTAAGTGACAAAAACTTGACGAGTCCGTCCCCGGCGAGCTCGTCCCCCGCGAGCCCGTCCCCTGCGAGCCCGTCCCCCGCGAGTCCGTCCCCTTTGGATGCCATTCAAACAACTCAATTAGGATTAGCCGATGCTCTAACAGAAAACACCACTTTAATTATTTTGACAACTATTCCAACTATAGTTGCTATTAATTCTTCAGATAACAACTCTTTAGTCAATACAACTATGCCAAGCACTGTGGTCAGCACAAACTCTATCGATAATTCTTTCACTAATATTACTTCATCCGTTACAACAACTTCTCCGATAACTAATTACACAGAAAGCTCTTTAACTAATTCCTCGATCAATACCACGAGTATATCCTCAACAACTATTGAGTTTCAGAAAAACATTACATCTTCAACACAATCAGAAATTCTTACCACAAATGAGTCTTTAAACTCTTCATTGTCTAAAACAACCCCAACTTCTAATACAGTTACAGCAGAAACTGTTATCTTTGGTAAGCCAACTACAAAAATTCCCATCACAACAGTTCAGCCGACAACAAAAGTTTCTTTGACAACATCTGCTGCACCCAGTACTACAACTACAACAGCGACTACAACTACGACTACGACTACGACCACTACCACTACCACTACTACAAAAAAGCCCGAAATACATGCTAAAGCAGGTATATCTCATGCGATAAGTTATTGAGAGCTAATTATCTCAGTTTAAGCTAAGAATTTAATTGAGTTTAATGTTAATACAATTAATGAAAATAGTTTGTGGCAAAAGACAAGTAGCGCCTAAAGGACGCATTGTTGGTGGTACTCAATCATCATTTGGTGAATGGCCGTGGATGGTCTGTTATGAGTTGATTATTTCTATTTTAACGACAAACACAACAAACTTTTCAAACTTTTAGGTTTCTTTACGCCAATGGAAGAAAAATTCATTTTTACACAAATGTGGTGCCGCCTTACTTAATGAGTATTGGGTTATCACTGCAGCTCATTGTGTGGAAAAGTAATGTTTATTTTATTGAGTTTTTAAAAGAAATTTAATATTTGCTATTATAATGATTTGTCGATTACATGTAGTGTATCGCCAACTGATTTGCTATTAAGACTCGGAGAATTCGATGTTAGCAATGAGAAGGAACCGTATCCTTATATCGAAAGAAGAGTACAGATCATTGCACCACATCCTCAGTTTGATCCGAGAACGTTTGAGTACGACTTAGCTTTGCTTCGTTTTTACGAACCGATTCACTTTCAGCGAAATATTATTCCAGTTTGCATTCCGGCAATTAATGATACTTATGTTGGAAAATGGGCTACAGTTACGGGTTGGGGACGACTATATGAAGGTATGACTTTCTTTACTATACTGTATTTTATTACAAAGTTATCTTTCATGAATTGAATTGAATTCATAACCAAACTCAGGCTTACACAGACTCTAGTGTTTAATATTATGAATCAGACTTGGCCAAGGCCGGTTGGGAGGTGGTTGGTACCACCGCCCTTAGGGTCAGAAATTTTACCTTGGTCCCCCTTTGATTTTTAGACCCATAAAATTCTGAATAAAGATACAGTAATTCTATAATTAAATTTGAATCTTCTGACAATTGATTAATATAACAAATAACGAGTAAAAATAATGTTGAGAACATATTTTATAAATAAATTTGCTTCTAGATTATTGATATCTGTAATTTTAATTTTTTTTTGAAAAAAATTTTCGCGGGAAACCCGAGTTGTGTAAAAATTGTCATACAAAAACAAGGAGTTTGACCACCCCCTTTTGAATTTTCAAAATTTCCAAAATCAATCCCCTTGAGCCTTAAAATTTTGGGTACCTTGGCGAAGTCTGTTCTGAATTGCATTTAATCATTTAATTTAAATACATTAATGTATAGTATAAAGGCTAAGTAAATTGATTTACCTCGACTATAGCAAAAATGTTATAATTATGTAAAATCGATTTAAATTTTGAGATTTTTAAACAAAAACAATTGCATTATAACAAATTTTTCAAATTTATTGTGATCACTGGTAAAATCATATTTGACTTAAATCTAAAAATTTTGATATATTTATTAAATAAAATATTAATGTATTACTTAAAAGTGTTATTATAGTTGAATATAACAAAATTTAAATTCATGAAAGATTTTGTAATATAGTCTATGGCTTAGAAAAAGAAGTTAAGACATAAAAAAAACGAAAAGAAAAGCTTAAATCTGAATTATTGAAGCCTTTAATTAATGTTTGTAATTATACAGACGGACCTTTGCCTGATGTTATGCAACACGTAGACGTTCCTATTATTACGAATAAAGAATGTGAAGGCATGTATAGAAAAGCTGGATATGTAGAAGATATTCCAAATATCTTTGTTTGTGCTGGTCTTACAAGAGGTGCCAAAGACTCGTGTGAAGTAAGAATTTTGAATGCATTGCTTTTATTACATAAGTGTTACGTAATTTGAAAGCAAAAAAATAGCTGTATTTCGAAATTGATCCGAAAACTCTATTATTTCTTGTCTTATGGTTAATATTAATGACTTAAATTAGAATTAAAAGCAATACCTGTACAAAGATATATTAATTTTTAATAGGGTGACAGCGGTGGGCCTTTAGTAATAGAAGATAATGAACGATGGAATTTGATCGGAATCATTAGTTGGGGAATAGGTTGTGCTTTACCAAACCAACCTGGTTAGTTGATTAGTTTTGAAAAAAATATCAATACATTATTAGTATAGTTATAATACAATAGTTATATACATTATTTCGCAGGAGTTTACACCAGAATATCAGCGTTTTCCAAATGGATTAATCAAATTGTTGCTTTCTAGAATTTTGTAAAGTTTAAGTTTTCAATTTAGATGCCATACTTGGTGAATAGGAATTTTGTAAATATCATATTCAAATATTTTTATTTATTATTTTCTTTTATTTATTCAATCTAAAGTTAATATTAGTTAAGTCTTACATATTTATTAAGTGATGTATTTTTATACCACAATAAATACATTGAAAACAATCTAAAGTCTAATTTTGTTTAGTAGTAAAATTGCATTTATGTAACTTATATTTCAATGTTTAGAGCTTTGCTTCAATACTTGGGATACACAATATTGTAAAATTTGAAAAATACATAAAGATTATAATACATTAATCTAAGTTTAATTTGATTTTTAAACAAAAACTTATTAGTGTCTACTTTTGTATATAAACTAACTTTTACGCTTGTTTTTCAATGAAATTTTTCACTCATAACAATCGAAACGATTCACTATATGATGATTGAGTACTACATCATTGAATATTACGCCACTTAATTAATCGTAAGCCACTTCTTATTATCATTCTTATAATATTGATTACAATGATGAACCAATTATGTGTTCCACTTGTTATTTCTAATTAATCAAAATAGTTAATCATTTCTATTTATTAGATACAAAAGTTATATGCTTGGAAAATAAATCAAACTGTTGTGTAATATTGAGTTTGTACTCAACGTACTCAATAAAGAACAATTCAGTTTAAGATTTCGGGTTAAATTATATTTAGATTTTAGTTCTCAATCGTTTTAGTTATTCAGACAAATCTATTAACTTCATTTTGATTGTAGTCACAAGATTTTTATGTTACAACTTTGGATTTGGAATTATTTTTGTTCTTATATAACAAGAATATAGAAACTTTTTTAATATTAATTAATAAAATTAATTGATTCCTTAAAATTTATATATCATAATAAATCTTTTTTTTCTAGAATATATATGAATACTGTATATAAATCAATAACAGAACTTTTTTTTAATTAGTTTATTGATATTTCTCTTAATAAAATTGAATGAAACAGGTTGTGGTGTTCGTCCATTGCGTCCGATAGCCAGAGTAGTTGGTGGAAGAAATGCGCACTTTGGTGAGTGGCCGTGGCAGGTGCTCGTCAAAGAAGCGACATGGCTCGGACTCTTTGTTAAAACAAAATGTGGAGGAGTCCTAATCGATTACAAATGGGTAAGTATTCTGAATAATATTTAGATATAATAAGTCTACAGAAATGTAATAAATTTCTGTATAATACTAGTAAAAGATTTAAAAGTTATTGTTGTATCAATTTATCAGGTTTTAACAGCAGCTCATTGCCAGCCCGGGTATGATTTTAAGAGTGTGCTAGTGGTTCATGTTTTAATAGAATAAGTTCCAGATTCTTAGGAACACTTGTTGTTGTGCTCGGAGAATATGACCTGACGGGAGATATTGAAAATTTAAAACCTGTTGCGAAAAGAGTCAAAAGAATGGTTGTTCATCGCGATTACAATCCAAACACATTTGAAAATGACATCGCATTGTTAGAACTCGAAACGCCATTTGAAGTTCAACCCCATGTCGTGCCAATATGTTTGGCAGACTCTAATAGTCCAGATTTTGTGGGAAAAGTCGCTTTTGTTGCCGGTTGGGGTAAATTGAGTTATGGTATGATATCTGAGACAATTTTGTATATAAGAGTGTTAAAAGCAAACCATTGTTTTTTAAAGGGGGTTCGATCCCAAGCATTCTACAAGTCGTGAAACTTCCAATTCTAGCCAACAGTGATTGTCAACAAATGTTTTTAGATGCCGGACATATTAAAGCTATTCGGGACACTTTTATATGTGCGGGATATCTGACAGGGGGTAAGGATTCGTGTGAAGGAGACTCTGGCGGACCCCTAATGTTACCTCAAGAAGACGGCCGTTGGTTTTTAATTGGAACAGTTTCTCATGGAATAAAATGCGCTGAACCTAATTTGCCCGGAGTTTACATGAAAACGTCTTCATACAGATCATGGATTGACAGTTATATTAAAAAATAATTGCACTGTACTTTCGAAAAGTCTCTGAAAGTTTTATTTGAACAACTATAAGAAGGTTTTATTGACACTTCTATTCGTTTTACGTGATTTGAAGCCTCTATTTAGAGGAATTATTTTTGTTATACTATCGATTCCCTGAACTCAATTCAAGTGAATTTGTTTATTCACTTTATTATGTGATAAAATGTTACTTAAATAAAACTCAATAACAGATTAATCCTTGAATTAGTTTTAAAAAGTAGAATAAACTAAAATGAGATTCAATTATATGAAGAATAATCTAATATTGTAAGTTAGGTATGAATTAATGAACATTTGCTTAATTAGGATTAGTTGCCAAAAATTGTGCTCAAATTGGCTGCGATTCGTTGAACTGATAAGAGAATTGAAGACTTTATTTTCTTTGGCTTTTATTCAAAATTTTAAAGATTTCTAACGATTTCTAAAGCGTAACGACCTGTTGAGCTGTTGAGTACTATGAATACACAAAGAATTTAAATTTGAAACATTAAAATTTTGGTTGCCTAGTCTTGCGAGACCAGTCAACTGACACATTGCTCAATTTAGAATTAACCATGCTCACTTTGGATTCAAAAAATAAGGGAAAAAATAAAATTCAGGTTATCTATCAATAAATGGAATATTTAAACTTTGAGCCCGAACTGATCAAACTTGAGTTTATAGCTTAGGCTAAGCCAAGCTCGGATTCATTTTTACATTCGTTCAAATTTCCGGCGTTTGATCGTTTAGATTAAAAAACTATACTCTGTGTTACAGTTTTCGCTCAATATTTTTACATAAATAAAAATTAAAATAAAAACTATGATCCTATACGAAGAAGATACAAAGTACCTGTAGTAATAAAAAACATATTCTATGCATCGTTAGCGAAAAGTAACGAATGCAAAAAATTCATATGATCTGATATATTTATAGAGTAGTAATATCGGTAATTTTATATCTTAAAAGGGAACCACCCTACTTCAAAAATATTTTTGTCAGTTCAACCTTGTACCAAAGCATGTCCAAAACGGTCATCTAAATCTGCAAATTGAGAGAAATTATGGGGACTATAACTAATAGGCTTCTTGGACTCTGCACAGGTCACGTGGTTCCCTTTTAAGTTACAATAATATAAAAATATTTATTTGTTATACAAATAATGTATCTCACTCTCAATAATAGCCTGATATAAAAAATGTTATTCAGAAATTTGTTTTTAGTTTAGCCCACTCTCTCATTTGTATTTAAATATTTTAAAGTCCGGTTCCTTCTCTATATGGGATAATTTTTTACTTCAAATAAAAGTTAAGCGAATATATATTTTTTAACAGAATTTCATTTTTACTTAATTTGCAGACACTGAACACCTGTTTTCGGTGACCTGAAGTGTATCACAAAAGTTGATTAAGAAATAATAGGGTTTCTAATCTTTAACAGGGAATGAGTGTATAACTGACCAAATCATAATCGATTTTAAAACAGCCACTGCCAGTCCGCAGAATTAAAAAATGTTAACTTCAAGCTCTATGAGAACTGTATGAGAACAGTTATAAGTAAATGGTCCGCAAGACAAAGGTATACAAGTTTGAGAATAAGTGTCATACATATGTACTGTTGACAACATTTTTTGAAAAATTTAAAACATATCCTTTGGATCCCTCTCTTTAAATT
>JAQGCH010003676.1:0-10176 GCA_034699485.1 Nanhermannia elegantula | reverse complement strand
CAAAGTAAACAACATTTTGAAGGTTAAATCATATAAAAATGTGTTTCATAAATAAATGTTGTTATGAAATATTTACAAATTATTTTAGTATTAACTCAATAAGAATTTAGTTTAATTGAAAAGAAGCATTTGTTAAGTTATAACATAATTGTAAGTTAATAGATATTTAAATTAAATTATAATTTAAGTATAAAAAGATAGTTTAAAATTTTATTTAATTACTGTTCATACACAATATATATGATGTAAATATATATATAATGCTGCAAATGGAAGGTAAAAATGATAAAAAATAAACTCGTTTTGTTAGATTATAATAATTAAAATAAATGTTTACTACAGTAGTATTAGATTTAATTTCATGTAAATAATAAGTTAGTAGTAATATATTATAGTAGTATATTATAAGATACTATTATCACTATTATCACTATTATTATACTATTATCACTATATTATCACAAGAATTACTCTGTGGCACCCACAGCTCGTATACTAGCCACTATAGAACCGAACCAATTACATATTCTTGATCAGTATCACCTGAATCGCGGTCAGTAACCTTCCTTTTTCCTGAAAAGTGACCAGTGATCAAGTTAGCGTATCATAGGCAACGCCACTGAGTAAATATTCCGTTACTGCTATACCGCTATGCCATTTTACTCTTGCATTTACTGTACATTGTTATCATACCAATACAGTGTACGCTTTTCTGTGCTTAATGTGAAAACATATGTTTTGTTTATAAGTGAAACTCTAAACTGCATCGTTCGTTAACATGCATACTAAACATTAGTTAAAAGTCAGAAACATAGAGTGCAAAAATATTACAATTTTTACATTAAACTTTGATTCATTTGTATCTGTTCAGGTCGTCGAGTTATTTATTGATTAGTTTTAGGGCACGGGTAGAAACTCAAGCTGAAAGTCGAGGGTTTAATTAGAATTATGCGACAGGCAGTGACAGAGAGTAAGAAATGAAAGTAAGAAATTGAGCAAATGGGAGAAAATTAATATTAAAATCTTTAAAATGAAATATTATGTGGATTGAATGAAACTAAATTTTTTCCATTCTATGAATGGGCCAAATAGCTAGTTATTAATAACGTACAAATGTCTGTCTGTGTATCGATGAAAGCGAATACTGGTCACATTTATAGAACTCAACTAATCATTTATTTTGCATATTTTGTATCTATCACTTGAAAGGTGCTCACTTTACATTCATTTTGCCGAAAAATGATTATTGGCGGAGTTGGCTAGTTCACCTATTTTCTTTAATGGCAAAAATAAGACGCGAATAAGCACATCTGTGCAGGTGAGTATTTTATACTTAAGGAACTGTCAATTATACTATTTTTCCGCCTTCGTCTGAAAGCTGGCAAAAGTTTATTGAAGTTTGGAAAGAGTTATTTTATATCAATAAAATAATCAGTTCCCTATCATTTCTATTACTTTGTAATGTCTCAATAATTAAATCCACAAATAGAGGTCTAAAATACAACCGCACCCGTGGATTTTGAGTGATTATGTGGTTTGAAAATTTTGCGCGTTATTACGGGTCGAACTTGAAAATTCTTCGGGTACGGCGAGGATTTTTTTATCACCTAGTGATTTACCTGTATATAGGGTTAAATCATTACGCGTAAAAATCTTTTGAGTATAATATTGCTTAAAAATGTGTAAAATTCGTGTAAAATTCTTTTATTGCAATTTTTGAGGTTAAATTATTTTTACTTCACAATCGCTTCCTCTTCAGAACTAAAAAAATGAATATTAATTTTGCAAATTTGAGTACAATATTAAATTATTGATTTATTTTATTTTTTCAACAGTTGACCCCTATATTGATGATAATTTTCCAAAAACTTATCCAAAACATCAAATTATTTATTGAAATGTATCGATAAGTTGAGAGACTGTCTATACTCCAAGAAACCATTCATAATAGCTGTTAAAATTGTCATAACCATTAAGAACCTACACTTTCATTCAAAATGTCAGACATGAATAGATTGCAAAATAGTTTAAATGAATATTTCAAAAATGACATCAAACTATATTATGTTTCAGATGTATTTTATATAATTATAACAAAAACAGACAAATTCTACGAAATCAAAAGTAATTACTACCAAAGCGAGCATTTTCCTAAAAATAAGATTTCTTTATTAGCAATAAGTGATGATCAGTCAGCTACTAATCAAATAATTGAAGAATCAATTGTTGATGAGCTGTGTGGGAAAGATATTGTTAACATTGCGAATGGTATATTACATGCTATTGCACTTTCTGCTAATGGAGAAATATATTGCTGGGGGTCTAATATATTTGGGCTTTTAGGTAACGGTTTACTACAAGATCACATTTTTAAACCTCAATTAAATCAATATTTAAGTGGTAAACAAGTAAAAGCTATTTGTTGTGGTCATCTTCACACTCTTGTTTTGACAAATGATGGAGAGGTATACGCCTGGGGTCATAACGTTTATGGGCAGGTTGGCAATGGATTTTCAATAAATTATCAGTTACTGCCTTTAAATTTGAATGATTTTATTGGCGAAAAATGCAAATCCATTTCATGTGGAAGTTATCATTCAATGATTTTGACTGAAAGTGGACGTGCGTATAGCTGTGGAATGTATTCTGAAGGTCAACTAGGCTATTTTTCGAAAATTCCTGAACTAAGTTTTCCAAATTCTGCTGTAATTAATAATTTTTGATTTAATGACAGAATCATTTGAAAGCAAATATTAACTAATTGTCTGAAATTTTGCTATAAATTATTTCTAATTATATTAACCACAAATAATATAATTCAAGAAATTATGCCTGAAATCAATTTATGAATATTTTATATAAATAATAATCACTCAATTTATATCTATATTTTTTGGCCAAAGAATACAAATATATTTATAAATTGACTCCAGAATAAAGTATAAAATTCACAAAATTTTAGTTTTAATCAAATTTCATTCCCATCCCAAATATGAATCCCAGTCTTACCTTAAGTTTGAACTATTTCTAAGGAATTTATTCAAACTTGTTTTAAAAGATATTTTGAATATGAGAGAAATCTTAGTAATATTAGTAAAAACTTTATTAATACTTTAGCTTTATCATTAAGGTGATCAAGTGTCGTGATTTGTGCTGGACAGTCCAGCATTTTAAATAAAAAAAATTAAAAATAAATAATATATACATTGGTTAGCCCTTGATTTTTAGGATAAAATTCCAAAAAATATATTTGGTCCCGCTTTTTTTGTTTTGTCTCGCATTCACAATCAGTACACTTGGTCACCCTATTTATCATATATTAACACATAATTTTCATTACTGAATGCACACAATTGGTTTAATTTGGTTTAATATTATTTACAATGATTCTGTCAATAGATTAAATTATATAATAAATTTATTTCTAGTATACGCCGAATCCTATACAATTAAATGTGATTATTGATAAGATATGCTGTGGTCCTGAACACAGTCTTGTGTTATCCAATGAAAAAGATATTTATTCCTTTGGTAATAATTATTGGGGACAATTAGGTGTCAAACATGTTAAAAAAAGAATTATTCCTAAGAAAATTGGTTGCTCTGAAAAGTTCATTGATATCGCATCACATAATGAAATGGATATATCAGTTGCACTTTCTGTTAATGGCTTGTATTATATTTGGGGTAAAGTTGAAAATCAGAAAATATTTGAACCAAAAGCAACCACTTTTAGATCATTTAACGAAATATTTGAAAATTATTTTGGAATAACTTATGGAACAAATAAGGGAGGGATACATCATATAATTGATGATTTTGTTCAAAACGGATTTTATGAAAATAGATATACTGAATATTATAAAATAGGTGAAGGAGGATTTGGACAAGTGTTTAATGTTGAGTTTAATTTAAGGTAATTTATTATAAGACAATCATAAACTCTTAATTCTAATAACTATTATTTAATTCAAGTTCCGGACCACACGCTCTAAAAAAGATCAAAGTAGTAGAAGGGTGATTTGACCTGTTAGTGGCGCCATCTAGCGGTGGCTTTTGAAACCTAACCTAAATTTATTCAGCCAATCAGAATCTAGCTTCGAGTTTACTTCACAAAACATTTTTCCATATATTAATTAGGGACACATAGTAAAAAAATTGTTTAACTGTATTTAATATATGTTTAACACAGTAAATATTTTGAGAGATGTTTCCTCTTTGAGAGCACAACTCAGAATGACAATTGTATCGTTGCGGAGCTCTTTATATACCCCACTCGATGTAGATGTAAACGCACTTTCAGCCAATGAGAGGCAAGTTTAGAGTCTACGTCACAAAATAAATGAGGGTTAATTAGTTTTAAGCGACATCTATCTATATTTAAGTCAAGCCCGAGACATACATAGATAACAGCAATATTCTTCGGTGGTAGACTTAGGTTAGGTTAAGACAAACAACAATTCTTATTTCAAAACCGGTTTGGGCCCTCACACTATAGTGCGTTCAGGTCAGGTTAGGTTTAGTAGTTACAGAAAAACTTAGGTTAGGATCCAAAAGCCACCGCTAGATGGTGCCACCAACAGGTCAAATCACCCTTCTAATACTATCAAATTTGATGCGCAGCATGGAAAATAACTTTTTAAGAGAGTTGAAAACTAGTGCAGTCGTATCCAAGCTAAAGGATAATAGGATTATAGATTATATTAACGTTTGGCTCGAAGATGATTACGAATATGTGAATGGAATAAGATTTAAAGCAAATACAATGACACTCTATATTGCTATGGAATTATGCGATAAAACATTGCATGACATTATGGATGAAATAGAAAGTGATAAAAACCTGAAAACAGAGCTGCATTTGACGTGTTTAGGATATTATCTAATAAGCAATTTATTTATACAAATTCTTGAAGGCGTTAATTATTTGCATAATCAAAGTCCGCAAATAATTCATAGAGACTTAAAACCTGGAAATATATTAATAAAGTTTGTATCCAATGATTTTTTGGTAAAAATAGCAGACTTTGGATTAGTAGCTCTTCATGGATATGCCATCAAGTCTTTAGACGGACCAAAAAATTTTAATTTCTCACACACTGCAGATGTAGGCGATCAGAACTACGCAGCGCCCGAACAGCTGGACAGCAAATATCATGACACAAAAGCGGATATTTATAGTCTTGGGTTAATATTGCGCGAAATGCTGTTTATTGATAGCGAAAGGTATGTCAACTTGAAATAAATATTCGCCTAAGTTTTCAATTTATTACTACTTTAGACATATAAATGAGAAAATTGATGACAACTCATATTTGGGACAAAAATATTTAGAAGCTTTTCGATTAAGCGATTTGATGACTAATGAATCACCAGAAGAGAGACCCAATTGTGAAGAAATGCTATCAGAAAAAACTAAATGGGCTTTAGATGTCAAAGAGATTGACTTTCAGAATAAGTTTAATCAAGTGTTAGAATGGAATAAAAATAATGAAATAAATGTCTATAAAATGTTAGAGATATGTATTTCGAAGTCAGTTAACATTTGTGATGGTTTTCTGCAGAATCGGTTTTATGAGAGAAATTACAGTGAAATAAGTGAAATAGGATTTGGAAAGTATGGCAAATGTTTCAAATCAAAAAAGAACGTCAAAGTCGGCAATTTAGTGATCAAAAAGATTAAAATTTGTGCTCAAAAGAAGAATGTTTTTGTAGAAAAATTGAGATCTAGTTGTATTACAACAATTCATGAAAATAGAAGATTAATGAGTTATTCAAATGTTTGGCTTGAAAGGCAGTTCACAACAATTGAACAAAAACGAATGGCCTCAGAAAGTTTGACTTTCTATTTAGAAATAGAATTATTTGAAAAATCATTGAGAGATATAATCAAAGAAATAGATGTTTATCCATATTTAAAAATTAATAATCATTTGAAACCAATGTCCTATTGTTTTGCATGTAAAATACTTATTGACACACTTAAAGGAATACGTTATCTGCATAAACAGTGGCCTCCTATTATTCATTTTAATTTGAAACCCCAAAATATACTTTTGACCAGAGAATCGAGTGAAACAATTAGAGTTAAAATATCAGACATTGGTTTTAATACTATTGAAGATTGTATTGAAGGCATAGAAAATTCTACGCATACAAAAGAAAATGCAAATGATATATATTCTGCGCCTGAAATGATTGAAGGAAAATCATGTGATACAAAAGTTGATATTTACAGTTTAGGATTTATTTTTAGAGAATTGCTGAATATTCCAGAAAATGGGTTTGTCGTTAACATAACCAACAATTAAATTCATATTTAGTTTTAATTTTTATTTTCAGAATTATTATAAATGAAAGTTTGGAATCCAATCCTCTCAGAGCAAAGTATGAAGCCGTACATGACATAAGCTCTAAGATGTTAACCAAAGATCCGTATAAGAGACCGGATTGTAAAGAAATTCTTGAGAAGAAAGGATTGTGGGCTTTGGGTATTGAATGTTTGGATAGCATGAAAGAAGAACCAACTATTGAAGATTTGAAACTAAATGAGCGTTCGTATATCTATAAATTAGTATACGATACGGAATATTTTTTATTGCAATACAACCCCAAACAATTAATGCTCAAAAAGAATGGCAGAAAATGGTTCTGTAATATAATATGAATGCAAAATTTTATTATAATTAAATATGTTTAATCAATAAAATTAATCACATTCTCACACATCACAAGTGTTCCACTTGAGAATCAAGTTTTCGAGAATTCTTTCATTTTGCAGAGCTGTCAAAATTTGAGATATTTTTGTGGTTTAATATAATATCATAGTTATTAAAAATTCATTACATGAGAATATAGAATGAGAGAAATATTTTTAGAGAATACAGATTCAGTATTAAAACCGAACTTTACATTAATTTCAATTACTTGATATCTTCTATAGAATTTGGTGAAACTATTTTTATAACCAGGCTTTACCACCATTTGAAAAAGTCTAAACAGGACAAAAACCCGTTTATTTTTTAATTTTTTTATACCAATTAGAGATGATATGTTGAATTAAAAGTTATATTAAATATTGGATTTTGCCTTTCCTTATGAAACGATCGGATAGAAATGTAAACTCTGTCGAGATAATGGGCTTTTTATTTTTGATGATTTGTTTAATTAGACAAATTTTTTATATAATATTAATTTTTCAGACTATCATTCAATGGAAGAATTAGGAATAAATCATATTTCAAAATTTCATTGAAACTAATGTTAATAAAACAAGCAATACGTGAACGACGCTCTAAACAGCGTTAACTGCACTGCGCACTGCTTTAGTGCTATAGCAAAGATGTGATGCATCATATGGTGAACAACAACAGGTTGCCCATAATGTACAGGTTGTACATGATATGATCTATGGCATGGGTCATGATGTCCGTGGTGTGGGTTCACAGCATGTTGAATAGCATGAGAAATTGCGTGTCCGATCACATGATGTCTATGGTGTGGGTCATGATGACCATGATGTCCGCCGTAATGACTCATTTCTGATTTATTACAATCTTAGTCAATGAGCTTTTTAATCGCCAAAATAATTTTAGAATCTGTTAATTGTCATAAGAGGCTAAACTTTTATACAGGATTCCGCAGAAATAGCGCAGCGTTATAAGGCGGAGTAAGGTCATTGATTTGCCAAAGCATTCAAATAAAGGCTATATTTTAATAAGGTGCAATATAAATTAATAGTTATAACTGCTGATCTTTTAAAATTTATTAGTAATTATAGTTACTCCATTTAATGCAAATCATTATTTACATTTAATTAAATAAAAATTTAGTGTAAATTTAACAAATTTTATAAAAAAATATTTCATTTTCAAATAACTCCTATTTATAAGGTTTGATTGCAATTTCAAGCTTCCAGAGCTTAACAAACTGTTATGCAATAATTTCCTATCGACGAAAGTTAAATGTCATCGTAGAAGTGCAATAAATCTGATGACGTATCTCAGAGTGCAAAAGATCTTTTTATCAGTGATTCATTTTTATTTAAAAAAGAGCTTAATGTGTACCTACAGTCTGACCCGGTTATTGGCACCTCTGATATTGGCAATCCCGGTTGTTAGCAACTGCTTTTCAATGCATCGGCCAGTCCTATGAGACCTTTAATATTAAATTGTACGGATATTGGCAACCCTGTTATTGGCAATACCCGCCTATTGGCAACAATTTTCTGAGCACGGATATAATAAATAGTACCCACTTATTGGCAATTTTTCTTAAAAATTCTAATTTCAAGTTTAAAATTTTCTAAAATTAAAGTAAATCTAAATAATTTTTAAATGTTTTTAATTAAATCAAAATAGAGAACTACTATTCTGAAGACGATTGTATTTTAATACAATGACTCCCATTTCATATCTCACTTAATACTCTATTAATTTTATTATTCATATTATCATAGATCGGATATTGGCAAACCCGGTTGTTGGCAACTCATATCTCACGCATTGACGAGTTGCCAATAACCGGATAAGACTTTATAAAGTGAATTCTCTATATTTCGCCGGATGCAGAAATTACAAAAATTTATCAAAAAAATATTTTATTATCTAATTTTTGTTTTCTAAAACATTTGTTAATTTCACAAAACTTTTAAACAGCATGTTATCTAATGTAAATAAGTTATTAATAATAAGTTTTTGTTATACATAAAAAGAAAAAACAAAATTCCAAAAAAGCATTGGCTTTATTTATTAGATAAGCTCAATGACTCCAAAACCCTTTATGTGTTTAACAACTAAAATGTTATAATTGCATAATCACAAAATAATTCTATTTTTCGCGTAAGATGAGTGAAGTTTGACCCTTTGTAAGTTAGAATTTCAAGAGATTCCTGCACCTGTTTGTCTAAAAATTGGTATAAAGGGAACCATAATTTTTATAACTTTTACAATTGAGCTAAGCTCATTGGAAGTTAAACTATTTTTACAGTATATGTTACGAAACACTTATAAAAAATGTTTGCCGTCATTATTTTCCTTATTTCCCTTTTTCAGACTGGTTTTTCTGTTATTCAGCCAATAATTGCAATTAGAAATGAGATGGATAAACATATGACGGAGCATGCTATTGGCTTGGTTTCGTTTGAATTAGAGAATCTGATAGACAATCAAACGGCTTCAAATAATATAATTAGAAAAATGAGCGAAAGGTATGGCAGTGGTTGGAATTGTACGATGGGAAATGTAAACGGTATAATAAAGAGCTTCATTATTATTAATAATACAAAAAGAAATAATAATTTTAATATATTTTTATAACTTTTACAGCAAGCCTTATCAGAACGTTAACTGAATACTATAAAGTATCATTTTTTATATAATACTTTACTTTTCGCATTGCTTCGCAACTAAAAGTGTGTTTTATAGAGTGTACCAAAAGTTCCCTATCTTAAGTAAAATAATAGTCTTATTTTATTTTTAAGTTTTAATTTTTAATCTCCACTCAAGCATTGTTAAAGCCTTTACAGTGCATTTGGGTTTTAAAATTTTTAACACACAAATACATTACAAGAACTGACATTATTTTCCATAATAAAATATAGTAAAATTTTAACAAAATATTTCATAATTAATACATAATTTATCTTTTAGATACAGAACCCAAGGTAATTCCCGAGAAGAATACTTATTTTTCGTTCAAATACTATGAATACTTGATAATCATATATCGTATTCATCAAATATCTGACAATGACTTAATTGTTGTCGCGCGAAATCCTGATGTCAGAGTAGAAGTAAAAATCGATGAGGCGGTACATCACATACAGAAAAGAGATATAGAAATTATGATAAATAATTCTATCCATGGAAATGAAGATTTTAATGCCATTACTATTAATATAACTAATGAGATGAGATCTAAAACTAATAAAGAGTGGACCTGTATTATTGGTGATAAAAATACCGCATTTATTCATAATGAAGCAGAAACAATCGTTGTAGAAGTTGTTGATATACGTATTTATATATTTATAGATAAGACCAAAAACTGTGTGGTAAGATATTTCTATTTTAATATTAGTGCAATTCAATCATTGAGAGCAAGACTAGCCTTAGCTCAAATTGTAAATTCCAAAATACGATAACTGTTAACAGTTAAGCATTCAGTTAACCCTTT